>CAUYRT010044639.1:0-132612 GCA_963574885.1 Lepilemur ruficaudatus | reverse complement strand
GCTACTCCTTAAATACTCTAATGATTCCTGCCCTTAAGGAATAGCATCCAAACACTTTATCACGGCCTACAAAGCTGTGAATGATTTATCTTCAGCCTTATCTCAACCCACTCTTGTCACTGACTCAACCTCCCAATGAGGAATGGAAGTTTACAAAGAATGGATTGTGGGAAAACAGGTTTTGGTGTCAAGATAGATTATGTGAGGGAGAAAGGAAGAGGCTTGTCTAGCAAAGGTGGTCTTGCTATAGAAGTGAAATCTTACAGTACTGGCCCACAGATATAATTTTTTTTCCAGAACTTTAAAGTTGTCAGACTCTCAGTTAATTTTTCCTGGACTGGTTAAGGAGAGAGCTACCTGCATTAATGGACATTCTCTACAGATGTAAATTTCTCCCCACAAAAGACAGCTCTGCAGCTTTATTTTTGTCTGCTGGTCTGTGGCAGCTGTCTCAAAATACTTCAGAGAGTATATTTTGGGGTAGCCAGGCATGGTGGCGCATGCCTACAGTTCAACCTACTCAAGAGGCTAAGGCAGGTGGGGAGGATCACCTGAGCCCAGGATTTTGAGATTGCAGTGAGCTATGATGATGCCACTGCCCTTATGTCTGAGGAACAGAAGGACACCCTGTCTCAAAAAAATAAATGAATAAAATGAAATAAAAAATATTTGGGTGCAAAATATTCTGATTTTCTTCACTATCTTCCATATCATTTAACTTTTCTTTTGCTAATGTTACTGAAAGCTCAGCCACTTGTCCATGAGGCCGAATGAGAAGAAGGAGGACAAGTGGTTTGAGGAGGAAGCAAAGAGACATTTTATTACTTTACTAGCAAAAGGAGGAGGATGGAGACTCCTGTCTGAAATGCCATTGCCCTCCTAATAAGGAGAAATATGGAGTTTTTAAAGAATGGGTTATCACTATCAGCTTCAGGCCATTACTGCTCAACTATAGTTGATGATTCTGATAATTCCATCTCCCCTAAAGACAGTCCCCTGAACTCTACCCAGGACCTCCCTTTACCAGGTCGAGGTACCCAGGACCTCCCTTTACCAGGTCGAGGCTGAGCCATCTCCTTCAGCACAAATAACAAAAGACTTGCCCTGTGCCTCCCAACCACTGGCCTGAGGCAAGGATGCAGGCTTTAATTCTCAAAAAGGAGTGCCGGGATGTGCTGAAGAGACAGAAAATATTTTTGCTTTTTTTTTTTTCCAGGCCATTCCCTCTGTTACACTAACACTTAGTGTTTATTTATTTTCAATCTGTTTTGAGAAATTTTCTGGATTTTTTGTTTTAGATAATTTGGTTTCTGGCAATTTCTATTATTTTGTTATTTTGCTATGTTTTTGTAATCATATTTTTAATGCTTTCTTAATAGCTTTTTCTTATCTTCTTATTCTCCCTTTCATAACACTCTGTTCCTCTTATGTGGTTTAGATAGCCTCTTAAATCTTTCTTTGGATACTAATTAGATTCTTGTTGTTGATGTTTAGTTCTTTTCTAAGGGCCATTATTATTTTTATTTATCTAAAATATTCAGATAAATTTAGATAAATGTTCAAGAGAATATTTACCTAAAATATTCTCTTGCATTCTCTTGGTTTTTCTCAAATGCTTTGTGACTTTAGCTATCTGAATATATTTATAAATAAAGAATATAGCTTGACTCCTGTGCTAGAAGGAGTGGGGCTTCCCCCCCCCCCAATCGTATGTCTCCTAAATGGGCCTCTCCTCTGAATAAATTAAGTAACTTCATGCTTTGTAGAGTTTAATTGCACCTGTCAGACAGGGAGATTCCTTGTTTTGTGCATGGGCAGGGAGTGAACTAAAATAAAAGCCTAAGGCCCTTGTTTACTCAACAGAACCCCTCTTGGCCAAGGGGACCCCAGAGAAACCTTAAAACTGAGTCCACAGCCATGATAGGATGGGAGGTCTGACATCCTCCTTGTACCCCTTCCCTTGCCAATGGCTATTGTCAACAAAAAAGGAGCCAAACTCTGTAAAATAATTTAAAGAAGTTTATTGGGCCAAATTTGAGGACCATGGCAACAGAGCCATGCCCAAGAAGCCTCGAGCAAGTGGACTTGCTATGATTGGGTTACAGTTTGGTTTTATACATTTCAGGGAGACAGGAATTACAGGTAAAGTCGTAAACCAATACCTGGCAGACATACATTGGTTTGGCCTGAAAAGGTATGGTGGCTTACAGCTTATACGTGGGTTTAAGGACTCCTGTAATTGGTTAAAGAAATGAAGCTTGGTCTAAAGACTTGGAATGTTTTAAGTTAAGATAAGGAAGTCTGTTAATTTAGGGACAAGCCCACATACCCAGACTCAAGTGATTTGTTATGTAAATTGAGGATCTGTACGTTTGTCTGTCTTGCATAGCCCTAGGCCTGTTAATGAGTTACAAAGGGTATCTCCAAGAAGGGAGGGGGGCATGAGGAGGCATGTCTGACCTCCCTCCTCATGTCCAGCAACTCAGTTTTAGAGTATTTCTGGGTCCTCTTGGCTGAGAGAAGGTCCATTCAGTCAGCTGGGGGGAGTTTAAGATTTTATTTTAGTTCACAGCATCAAGCTTTTTTTCTTTAAGGGCTAAACACAAACCAATACCATGATCTACTTAGCTGCATTTGCAGTTTCAGCTCTACAACCAGCATTAAACCAGCATTCTTTCCTGATAAGAGACCACCAACCACAGAGTGGTTTAGCCAGTCTATGGAGCATGCACAGAGAGGGTTTTCTTGTCCTTGCTTCACCTTTTGACATCAGATGGCCTCTGTGTTCTGAACGTGGACCCCAGAAAGGGCATAAAGCTTGTTTGCATGTATGCATGTTTCTCCTTTCATAAGTATTCACGACTCCTCCTACAGCTTGTTAAATATGTATATTTAGCTACCCTGCTTAGCATAATTTCCTAGTCCCATTGCCTGTCCCTTGAAGCACCTGTTCCTGGCTTCAGGCCTGGGTTCTGCTTCCCAGCCTGTTAGAATGGCCACCCACAGGCCACACACTTTATGAGAAATAAAGCTCTCCCTTCCAAATTTATGATTCTCATCATTTTCTTCAGTTAACAAGGGGGTAGGCAGGCAGCACAGGAGCAAGCAAATTGCCTGAGTAACAAGGACTGACTCTCAGGTGGGAACATTTAATGTGTATCTCTCCCAGGTATCCAAATCTTATTTTAATTTCATCCAGATCCCCTTTTAAGGTCTTCAATTATCTCAAGCTCTTTCAGGATTGTCTCTCAGACCTCCACACCTATACTAGGAGCCCTCTCTAAGATGACATCCCTATTCATTTAGAAAAGAGTTCATAGGATGCTATTTCATGAGCAAATGCTGCAGCCAGCTGCTCTCTATACGTTGATGATGGAGAGTGGCTGCCTTACCTCGCTCATCTGGAGACAGTCCTTTCACCCTGAACTTGGATGGCTGCCTCCAGCCCACATCCTCTGTGTGTACTTGTTATCCCCAGTTTGGTGTTCCCAGACCTTAGATAGGAAGAGTGGCTTTTCTCTCTGCAGTGGCCTTTGCCTGTGGGTGTTTGGAGCTGTGGATTGTTCTACTCTGATTGTCTTCCCACTCACCCTCTTCTACTTTCCACTATTAAGAAACAGCTCACTATTCCAGATCCACTAACAACATCCATTTCAATTTTCAGCACAAATCCTTACCCTATATTTTAAAGCATGTTCACCATCATTTATGTGTGAATCTGGGAAGGATGGCAAGTAGACACATGAACTCAATTCTACCATTATTTTTTGGAAGTTCCTCTCCACCTGCAGTTTTATCTCCTTCAACCTTTCTTTCTGCCCCAGGGGTCTAAAACACTTGTTTCACAGGGCTATCCTGCCATGTTTAATGCACCCTTGTTTGTCACTGTAATACACTGTGGCACAGTGTGAGAGACAGGTCATTAAGTAAAATACACACGAGAAGCTCCAATAAAGTCAGATATGAATGCCCTGTGGGCAAAAGGGTCAGTATGACCAGCTGGGGCTATGGACATGCACAGAGGAGCCAGCACAAGAGTCTTCACAGAAGAGGTAAATTAAGCTAACTCTTGAGGAGAAAGAAGGCACTCATGAAGCAGAGGACCCAGTGCAAAGAGGACAGGATGTACCGGGGCATAAGGTGTGAACGTATCACACATGATGGGAGCCTTGAATAATTCTGACTCGAGGTGAAGGAGTGTGCAGGGGAGGACGAAGGGTGCCAGATCAGGAGTCAGAGCTTGGAAGGCTTCTGTCTATGGTGTTAAGCAATTTGGAATTTACCCTGAAGGCAGAAGTGACTCATTGAAAGATTTTAAACTGGGGGATAAAATGATGGATAAAGGCAAACATTTATTAAGCTCTTAGGATGTGCCAGAAGGTGTTCTAAGTGCTTCATATGAATGAAGTCATTTCATTCTCATGACAATCTGATGAGGCAGATGTTATTAATATCCTCATTTTCCAGTGAAGAAACTGTCTCTTAAACAGACGTTTCCTGAGGGCAGGTTCTTCATTTGTTCACAGATGGGTCCTGAATTTCTAGCATGTCTAGCATGACGAACATATGTTGAATGAATGAGTAAATGAGGCACACAGATTATACTCCCAGGGAAGGTCAGAGCCAATTTGAAGCAGGATGGCCTGACCCCAGAGTCAACACATTTAACCATCTCATTATTTCCACAGGAGAAAGGAAAAAAGACAATTCCAGTTAGAAGAAGAGATTGGAATCTGATGGACTGGTAGGAGCTTAACAATAGAATTGAATGCATCATAGTGCTACTCAAAGTGTAATCACTGAATAGTAATTTGAGGAAGAGCACGGCAAAAAAAATTGATATGATGTATTTACTTATTTGATCTTTTGACTTTTTCCACTAGAATCTGTTCTCCACAAAATCAAAAATTTTGTCTACTGTGTTTGTTATTGTATCTCCAGTACCTTAAAAAGTTTCAGGCATAGATTAGTTGATTAATAAATGTCTATCTAATAAATGGTTACAAAACTTTGAAAATACTGTATGTTGGATATCCCTCCTGGCAATTTTAATCCATATTAGTATATTAATGGCAATAAACAACTTGCTTATTTTTTTTTTACCTAATGTTTCCAAATTTCATTTACCCTCATGCACTTTTCTTCTTAGAATTAGTGTTTTTCATTGAATTATTGAAATAGAATTTGATATACTTTGTAGGAACTTCCTTTAGGAAGCTTCTACTCAATGCATTATCATAGCATAAAGTTATTTTACACCCTGCAAAATATCCGCATAGTACTCACTGTTAATAAAACAAAGAAACTATTTTAATTAATGACATAACAACCCATGTAAAGCAGGAAAAATGTGGTCTGTTTGGGTTAAGTCAAGTGAGCATTGGTAAGGCTGCATGGAATCTGCAGAGATTCAGTTTCCAAGGACACCCACTGCAATGTAGGGAAAAAAAAGTGGACACCCATAAACCTAGCATAAATTTGTATGGTGCTATGGATTTAGGTGTATGAATTTGTGATGTTTTAGATCTGCTTGTTACACACCATCCCTCGCCTTTCCTCTGCTCTTCCTTGAGTCATGGATGGTTGGGAGGAGATGACATCGGTGAGCTGCATCTCTCAGACCCTTTGTCTGCTGGCCTCCTGATGGGTTCAGCCAATGGGAAGCACTTACAAGGAGAGGGAAAGAAATAGCACGGTATTTTTCTCTCCCTTTTGCCAGCTTAGATGGGTCTCCCGTAGCAATGGTGTCCCCTCTATTGTACAGCTTCCTGTTGTACGAGACCAGTGTGGTCACCTGTTCTTTAGGATGAACTCAGTGCCAGGAATATGAGAACACCATATTTTCCCTTCTTTCTCAGGATCACCTGCCGATGGTAATGACCTCCCACGTTGCTAATTCCTCAGTTGCCTCATTGCTCCCCATTTGGCTTCTGAGATCTTTCATTACTTCTGTAACCAATGAACTACATTAAATTTCCTATGTTTGAATACTTAGAGTTTTTTTTTTTTTTTTTCCTTAGTGATATGGTCAACGACAACAAAGAAATGAAAGAGTGCTGCTGGGATCATCTTTTTAATCTGATAAATGAATGGCAGCTGCAAGATGAACTTCCACTTTTGAAATTTGAAGGTTCTATAAATGGCATTTCCTAAATTGTTGTCCAAGGGTCATCTGCTTCAGAATTCACTGAAAGGAGACTTAAGCTGCCTGTTCCTGGACTCATCTTTAACCTGATAACTCAGAATCTCTGAGGGATGTGGCTGGAAGATCCACAATTTCAACCCACCCCTGACAACATTCTTAAAAAAAAAAAAAAGTTTGAGATCAAATGTCCTACCATTGCTGATCTTCTTGGGCATACTTTGGAGAGAAGTAACATAATGTGAGTATTAAAGTATTCTGATGAGTTTTTCTTGAACTCTATTTTTGGAGATGCCACCTGTCAAGTCAAGAAATTCAAATGTGTTTGGTTTAAAATATTTAAAATGTCACATTTAATGAGTGTTTCAGAAGTAAACTAAGTCCTAAGCAGGGGTAAATATGTTGCACACACCAGTAAGGAATTTCACAATCCACAAAATGTGGAGATATAAACTATTAAACCATGTGCAGCCAAAATTTCATGCTATTCTTGCTAGACCAGTGGTTGCCAAGTCTAATTTTATCATACCCTGAAAGACATTACCTTATATAAAGGTTAACAAGTATTTTGAATATACTTCCAATAAAAATAAGTTTTAAGACATTATTTAAAATATGTATCGTCCAACATTTTCCAGAGAAACTAAACAGATGGGGTGCTTCAATGATAAAACATGGTAATAACTTTTTCTTAGCCTAGGTTGCCCTACAAAGGAAAGCTTGAGGCAGGCTCTTGGGTACAAGTAGCTGGTTTTGGGAGGGCAACTGAGAGAGGAGGAGCAGGGAAGTGGGAAAAGGAAATGCCAATCCAAGAGCATGTGATCAAGCTGACTGTGAGAAAGGGCAACCGGGGCTTGATCCCAGCAGGGACACTTCCATGAGGCAAATAGAACAAATGTACTTCAAAATTGCCCTCCAGTTACACAGAAGAAGGGGGCATTTACCCATCAGTCCTTGTACTTCACTGGTCAGTGTTTGCCCAGTGGTATTTTGGCTCTACACACTTCTAGGCATGCATGTAAGTTAGGATGGTGGAATGGGTCTCTGCAGCCAATCCGTGCAGTAATCCCAATAAACAAACAAACAAACAAATAAATAAGTAAAAAGACACATGGTGGTATTGAGACAACCTGCTGATAGGTTATCCCTGCACATAGCTGGTTGCTGTAATAATGACCTCTGTACAAAGGTGGGCAAACAATGAGAACAGCACAAAGGGAGTCTGATACACCCTTTCTAAGACCTTTAGTAATTATCAGAAATAACGCACTAACAAAAAGGTTTTTTTTTCAAGTGCATGAATTATAAATATTTTATCTCAAGGGATGGTTTTGTATGTTTAGTTTGGGTTCTGTTTATGCTCCATCTCTTCTCCTTTTGGTCTGATGGGAAGCATTTGTCCCTTCATTGTTAACATGCAAAACTTGGAAGGCACCCATGAAATAAAGGCAGGTTAAAATTAACCATCACAGCTATATCTTGAAATTGTTTATTGGGTGGCTGGAGAGAGTCTTGTTGGACACTGAGCAGATTATGGAGTTGCCACCAAAAGAACTTCTAAGCTCAGGTCGCTCTTAAATCATTCTGGCAATAATGTAAGCTACAGTATGCTGGGACCATTTGCAAAGTGCAAGACTTGTCTCCTTGTGCTTTCTTAGCATAATCACAATGAGTCACTGTTTTCTTCTCTGGGTGGCATCAAAGTCCTCCATGGCCACCTCTGCCCCAGCTCTCCCTCTGTGACTTCCATTACTCCTCACCCTCTGTCTCCCTTTTTCCATTTTTTTTAAATAGCAAAAGAAAAGAGAGAACATTTTCTAACGTTTCTATTATTTCTTCTAGTATAGATCCATTTTTATTAACCTATCTCTTATCCAAAATTATTCCAAAAACTATTCAGGCTGCCAATGGTAAAAAAAGAGAACATTTTCTAACTTTTCTATTATTTACTCTAGGGTAGAATTATTTTTATTGACTTATCTTTACCCAGAATTCTTTCAGAAATTATTTAGGTTGTCAGTGCTAGTTTATAACCCTGGCAAGAACACAGACCCTGGAGTTTGTCAATCCTGGGTTTGAATCCTGGCTCTGCCACTTATACACTGTATGCATCTGAAACGCCCCTTGCCAATCTGAGCCTCATGTTCCCTTCTGTGAAATGGAGATAATGGTATATTTCTCATAAGGTTATTGTGAAACCTAAATGAGGTAATAGATGAAAAAGAGTTTAGTATTGTGTCTGAAACATAATAAACATCTGATAAAATGAAAATCATCATTATTCACTGCTGTCCACACTGTGTGCTTTTCATCTGCATCCTTAGATGTCATCTTTGAGTTTAACAATAAATGTAAAGACAAGATTACTGGTAACAAGCACCTGGAATCAGTCTTGTGTACCAGCTTCAAACTTCTTTGACACACAGTCCCAATAAACTGGGTGTGTGGAAACTTGCAAATAGAAACAAGTCTAAGCAAGTGTTGTTTAACAGCAAATCTAGACAGCAGAGACCATTCTTGTAGAAGCCTTCAAGCAAAACCTCCAGACTTCTGACACAGTTGAAAAACAGTGCTGGCAAGCTGACCTACCTTGAATGAGACCTTCAAATGTCAACAGTTCCTTATCGAATTTCTGAACGTCAAAAATGGCAACAGGTCTTGTTGCTGAACCTGAAAACATGTAAAAAGAATGCAAGCTTCATATGTGCACAGTGAGAAACAATTATTGGCTCTATCTTGTGCTCTTTAATCTCATCAAAGTTTCAGTCAATAGCACACAGTACGAGAACAATGTTTTGCTCAAGGCAGTAGTTCACACAGGCAACATAAAAAAGAAAAGAAAAAGAAAGTTGATTTTTGAGATCTAAACTATTGATGATACTGGAATGTATGAATTAGCTATATATGAGAGTGAACCAGAAGCTTTTCTACAAAAACTGGGACAAAGAGCTTGGAAACCACTCAAACATTATTAAGATATCTTAGTTGTGATATCAAGAAGGCAGGATTGGACTATGATTGGAACAGGTGAGTAGGAACCTACCCAGTGGCCTGTGACTCTATTTGGAGAGACATTATAACAACAGAGAAGGGTGGTCATCCTGAAATATGAGTAAGAAAAGTCAGGGAGCTAGAATTTCACAGGCTTGACCAGGAGAGAAAGCCACTGGATGGGATAAGCATGAGATTTGCCTCAATACAGTTGTTTTCTGCAGCGGAGCAGGACCAACTCGATCTTCATGGGTACATGATAGCATCATGGAATTCTCACTAGATGACTTTTTGAAACTGGCCTTCAAGAATTGCTTATGGACAGAGTAAGTTAGATCTGAGATCTGATTAACCCAACTTAGGAAATGAGGTCTTAACATTATTTATAATGGCTGTATAACCACCTTATATGAATGCTGGAACTCTGCATTATTAAAATCACAATATAGGTGCACATCTTGTTCCATCTGCCTGGAATGCTTGTCTCCATCATACTCAAGGCTGGGCCCATCTTATCCTTCCCATCAGTCCAGGCAGCGTTTCCTAATCAGCCTCTCCTAAGTCAAGTCACCTCTGCCGCAGCCAGCCACGCTCCCACCCCATGATCCGATCATTATCTTATTGCCCAGAGAGAATTTCTCTGTAGCAAATGGACTTCTTGATTTGAACTTATTATCTATTTTTTTTGCTTGTGCATTGAATGGCTCTTTGTACAAAAATGTAAATTCTGTGAAAATAAAAGTGAAGGCTTTGCCTATTTCATTAGCAGAGACTGGTATGTCTCTTCTTTGATCATAATTAGGAAGGTCGTAATCATAATTACGACCTTTGATCATAATATTTTTGAAAGAATGAATAAGCAAATAAACGAATAAATTATTGAACTAGATTTGGAGTTACATTTTTTTGAGTATTAAACTCAATTAGTTTCAGGAAAGCATCCACTTTCATCTTTACTCATTGCTATTGGTTTCCAAAATATTTTTTGTGTATTACTTGTAAATTTATCTGGTTTTGATAATTTCATTTTTCTACTTGTTTGCTAGATATTTTCCTAAACATTATTTACATCAGTCCTGAAAAATCAACACCAATGTTCTTCTTTCTCTTGAAAGGTGTTTATATGTTATTCATGTACATTTACTCTTAAACAAAAAGAACTTATTTTATATATTATGTGTATACCAGTGGTCTACATTTAAAGATCAAGGCCATTAGGAAAGTTTGGGGTGAAGGCAGGGGCCTCCTTACTGCCTCTTACCTTAATGATCAAGACAATGTAAAGAAGAGAGAAAGCTACTGGCCTTATCTCTCACTCTCCCTTCCTCTCCCCACCCCCTTTCCCTGTTCACTGTTCACCACCAGGAGTATGACAAACCCCTCTTCCTGAGTTAGGATGACCCGTGTGTACAATAAGGGTGCAACTCCTTAAAGATGGGTTCGGGGCTACCCAAGCTCTGGAGCACAAGCTTCCCCCCCAGCAGTGACCCCGCCTGCCAGTCAGTCATTCACAAAACTCTTACTGAGCATTTGCTGTGTGCCAGGGAATGCTTAAAACACTACAAAAAGAAACAAACTTGATCTCACTCTTTAGGAATATGCAATTTATCTTTCAAAGTTTTTGAAGTTTGATTCCCTTACTATGGACTAACCTGCCACCTTCTACGTTCTTGACTCCTGGTTTTTCCTTCATGACTTGCTTCAAGAGACTGCCTTTCCTTTATGATTCCACCCCACTTCTGCTGACAACCTGCTTAATTCCTGATGATTCTTGATCCTGTACCTACTCCTTCCTCCACTTGGCCGCTCTTTTCTTGGACTCATCTATCTCAGCCACATTCATACAGACACATTCATACAGACACCATCACTCATATGACATTAATCTGCTCTGCCGTCTGGCAACTCGGCCATTACACCACTGAAACAAGCTTCCCAACTTTTCCCCAAGGGGTGCTTGGGCGAGCCCAGTGCTCCCAAGACCTGGTTGTGGAGTCACGTTAGTGGATGTCTTTTCCACTACTTTCTGATGCTGCTGCAGGCGGTGATGAGAGTACCAGTACCCAGGCTTGTCAGGCATCATCACAGCCAGAGCCACAGCAAGAGCAACAGGAAGCAGGTGAGTGTTTCATCCACACTGCAGAGATCAGAAGACCCAGCTCCTCAAAAGTAAAGCCCTGGTTCAGCTATTAGGAAAGAGGCAGATGTAGCTTTGTGTGTTCCCAAAGCCTAGGGTGTTTCCAAAGAATATCTCTGCTATGCTATATTGCCCCCTTGCAAATCCATTCCATAGTCTCCTGACCCCTAAAATTCAGAAACATCTGCAAGCAAAACTAAATCAGTGCAGCAATGGAAAACAAACAAAAAAACCCCAGCGAAAGTTAGTCACTGTCTATGAAAACTCTTTCCAAACTCAAATACCATTTATTAATTCTTCTCTGTATTCTTAAACAGATAACACAAACTTATTTAGCAATTCTCTTTAAGTTAGCACTTTGCTGGTTGTTATGGGTAATGCACCCCATTATTTTGGCCGTTTTATCCGTTTGAACATTCCAATGCATAATTTTTACCAAAACAATTCCCTATGCTTGTAATGTCCAAAATGATAGCCGCTAACCACGTGTGGCTTTTGAGCAGCTGAAATGTGGCTAGTCTGAATCAAGATGTATTGTAAGTGTGAAATATACACTGGATTGTAAAATCTTTGTGTGAAAATAAACCTAAAATATCTCGTGAATAATTTTTATTGAGTACATGTAGAAATGACAATATGTTCTATCTATTGGGTTAAGTAAAATATAGTATTAAAATTCAATCACTTTTTTAATGTGGCTAGTAGAAAATTATAAATTATATATGTGGCTCACCTTATATTTTTGGATGAACAGTGCTGGCCCTGGTAATCACAGTGATATCAGTTCAATCCATCAGCTTTGAAGTACATTGTTGTATCTAGAATATGTGATATTCTATTCTGTAAGACTGGCGAATGCCATCCATTTTTATTTCTGGCATTTATTCCTAGCATTGGCTCTTCATGAAATGGTGTCCTTTGAGAATGGTATGCAGTTTTGTGGCGGGGGACACTCAGGCTGCTCTGTAAGGTCAGTGTGATGGTCCAGCATCGGGACTTGCTTACAACAGCAGCACATTGTCTAAGCCAGACTTGGGCTTTCTTATGTGCTTGTATTTGTAGCAGCAATTATGGTCTCCAGGGTCAGACACTTTCAGGCAGTTAATAACCAGTTTGACTAAAGGTCCATCAGCTTCCTAGCCATTCATTAAATCCTAAGAAATGACTTACCCCAAGGTCAATACTGCTTGGCTCAGTCATGCTTTATGATTCAGAGAAAGAATGCTTTCCTCTTTGTTGTCAATAGTATTGATTGGCAGTTCTTTGGGTGGCCCTGGCCATTTTTATTTGCCCCCTTTGTTTTCAACTGTCAAGGAGATGACATCATCCTTCCTTTCACAATATGGAATTATTGCAATGCTGACAACCGAGTACAAGGAGGTCCACTGTCAGGCATTGGACCTCACCTCTTCATTATTATTGTAGAGTGACTCACAGAGGAAAGGAAATTCAGAGGGGCGAGGAGGCCCATTCCATAAACTCTACAAATCACCAGCCTGATAAACTACCATCTTTGCCACCAGTCACAATGCTCCCATTAGACTCAAACAGAAGAGTAGGTATGACTAATTCTTCCCTTTACCCACCAAAAATAAATCACAGCCCTGTGTTGGAATGAGACACAGACTTTTCCAGGATGCAGAGTTGAGTTGGAGGCTGAGACATAGGAAACATTTTGAAAAGGAGCCAGGTGGCCTGAGCAGAGGATTGCTGAACAAGCGCCCCAGACCAGATCCTTCCATGAAAGCGAAGTTGTTAGAGGGAGCTGCCAGTTGTGCAGGATACGGTGGCATGTACATCATTGTCCTAGACGTTAAATACATATTGTCCTTGTCAACAAGTCACTCATTAATCCATTTGCCTAAGTCTCTGTCCTTCAAAGACTTGAATACATTGCTCATGTTTGGGATTATTTCAGATCTTCCCAAAAATCTTACATCTAAAATTTACAGCAGCTAATGTACAAATGTTTTGTTTGCATCTGATTCACTCAAGTTCAACTGTGTGACTCAACTCAAGCAATGCCGAGGACAGAAGAGGCAGCAGAAAAACTTGGGCATTGGGGTTAGACAGATGGCAGATTGAACTATAATATTTTGAGTTTTGGATTTCTCATCTTTAAAATGGCAGCATTTATATGTATTTTATAGGCTAAAGTATATAAAGAACCTATTACAATGCTAGTGCCAGGTGGACATTATCATAGTGATTGAAGTTAGTCCACAGTGGAATGAAGTGGCCGAAGCTCTTTATTATATTTGGTCAGAATCAATATATTTTGGTGGCCCGAACAGTGACTTATGTATATGAAGCTCCAAATAACTGGTTTCTTTTATTATTAAAATTGTTATTGTGTTTATCTAATCCTGATATTTTTAGAATGACGTAGTATAATTTAATGTGGAAGATCCAGTTTGGAAAATTCATTATTATGATGATGAAGACTTAATTAATGCAAAACTCCTTTGGTGCTCTCTCAGGTCACACTTCAGTTCCATGACACATACCCCATTACTGGGGGACAGACATCGGCCGTTTAGACAAGCGGGAGCAGATGGGGTTGAAAAGAACACATTCTGGAGAGAGAGTCCCTTGGATCTAGATCCCGGCTCCATCGCTTAATTATTACATGGCCAGAGGTAAATTGCGTAAGCTCTCTGTTCCTCAGATCTCTCACACATAAAATAGAGTAACAGTTTCGAAGAGATATTTGCATGCTCATGTTTATAGCAGCATTATTTACAATAGGTTAAAGATGGAAGCAACCCAAGCGTCCATGGAAGGATAAATGGATAAACAAAATGTGGTACATACATACAATGGGACATTCTCCTGATTTAGAAGGAATTTCTGACACTTGCCACAACATGGATGAACCTAAAGGACAGAATGCTAAGTGAAATCAAGTAGTCACTCAAGAACAAATACTCCATGTTTCCAATTATGTAACACATCTGGAGTAGTGAAATTCCTAGAGACAGAGAGTAGAATGGTGGTTGCCATGGTCTGGCAGGAGGAAGGAGTGGAGAGTTTTCTAATGGGTACAGAGTTTCAGTTTTGCACTATGAAAAGAAGTCTGGAGACGGATGGTGGGGGTGGTTGCCCAACAATGTGAATGCCACTGAACTGTACACTTAGGAATGATTAAGATGGTAAAGTTTGTGTTATGTATATTTTATCACAACTTTAAAAATTAAAATTAAAAAACTGAATAAAAATATGAATTAATTTTTTTGTTGTGTGGATTAAATGGGATAATGTCTTACATGATTTAGCTTAGTAAACTGGGCACATAAGTACAAGCCAAATAAATTCTAGGTATTTTTTTAAAAAAAAATACAAAAGCAAAAGACCAAAAATTAGCAATGGATTTTTTTTGAATTCACAACTATTGGCTCTGAGCTAAAGTTGCTAAGGCTGAAAACAAACCTAAGGAGTTCCCCGAACCTGGAGTGAAACAGCAGTTAGTTAGGGGCAAGGTTAGTTAGGGGCAAGCCATGGTGACGTCCTCACCAAGGCAAGACACTCAATCTGAGCCAAGGTGAGTGTTTCTTATAGTCCAAGACAGAATGCAAAGCGTCAGCAGGAGGCGACAAAAGGAGAAGCCCGGTGAGTCAGGACGTGCCTGGGGAAGAGGCCAGAGGGGAGTCCTGTGGGTGGCGTCCCACACCGGCAGGAGGTCGCTGGGTACCTCCAGCCACCCGAAGTCCGGTCCTCTGAACGCAGCCCCTGACACTCAACCAGGCAGTAATTTTCCCTCATTATAAATGCCCTTCACAGTTCTTTGCTCACTTGGATGTGTCTTTTCCCTGAAGCTAACAAGCTTGGCAAACTTGTTCTTTTTAACAAAACATGGTGCCACTAGGAAGATTAAAAAAAAAAAAAGAATATTTGCTAAGTCACTGAGATGGTTGAGAATCTATGAGGTCCATGGGAGCTATCTCACCCTGGGACATGCCCAAGCCCAGCTGGGGCTACCTAAGGTCAGGCAGCAGCAATTTTTCTCAAAGGGCTGGGTCAATTTGCTCTCTCCGCTCACTTGCACTATCCCTGCAAATCTGGCCACACTTCCTCCTACTGATCTAAAATATTCCAGTTTTTAATTAGTTCCAGGCCAGCCAATGTGACTGCCCCATCTGCACAATGCGCTTGTGCCAATTCAAAGTCTGAAGCCGATGAACTAATATAGCCAACTGAAGACCTGTTGAAGGAGGCAAATGAAGCCTCGCTGCTGCTGGAAAATTTGCCTGGAGGGCCTGCCAGCACCAGGGCCCTTTCCAAGCTGTGCCTGAACCGCAGGCCTGTTAGGAAAGGGTTGCTGAATCCCAGATTCCGCCCCTGGCTCCCCAGAAACCAGAGGGCGGTTGCAGCGCAGGCTGCAAACTCCCCGCAATCTGGGGGATGTGTCCTGTGATCCAGAACATCATTGGCCCAGCACATGTTAGCAGAAGTCATGGTCAGAATCCAGCAGGGGCCAACAGAATGGAGAGAAAAATTAATGCAGGTACAGCTCCTCCTCAGTATGTAGCCTCATTTGCCCCTGAAACACAGAGCCAAGCCCCTGGAGTCTACGGCTCAGTTTCACCTTCTGCTTCTGCGTTTGTCAGCGTTAGGGATTTCTGTGTCCAAAATTGTCCCTTAATATTGCTATTCCTTTCCCCTTCTTAATTATAGAAAAGAAAAAATAATATCCAAATATCATATACATTTGATGCATACATAGCTTTATGTATATATATAATTTGAGTTTGAATTAACATATTTAAATCCAGTGTGGTCCTTCATCTTGCACTTTAATGCAACGCAAATGTTTAAATCAGTCTCAAAAATGAAATGATATTCATCTGTTAAAATTACTCATATCAGCAGGGATTATGCTTGGTAAGTTCAATTCAGGTTTTATTAGGCATGTGGTCAATGTTAAATTTTTTCATTTTAAGTGTCCCCTAAAAGCATACTTTTAATTAATTCATTCATCTATTTATTGGATGCATATTTGTTGAATGCGTTAGGCTAAATCTACTATTTAGCAGAGAACAATAAAAAATACATAGACAAAAAACTTCCACCTTCATGGAACTTTTATTTTCATGATACTATTTACCTCCCCCTTATTTTCTTTCGAAAGAAATTAAAATAAATGCATCCCGAATAAAGACTCTCAAGTAGTTATTGCTAGCTAACTGTCGTATGGCTATGATTTCGCTTAACTTTTAAATCATTTTTATAAACTCTGTGGGTGATCTTTGACCTTGACAGTTTCCTCAACGTCATTTCATATCACAGGAGAAAGAGCACTGACCCCCCACCTATGCCATCCTGCAACTCAGTTGACCCCACACTTAGGCCATTCTGCAGCTCAGGGACCAGTCCCACAAAGACTCTCTGGGGTGCATAATAGTTGGATCACACTTTTCACTCAGGAAGTATATGCTTTCCCAGCCTGGCAGAGGTACAGATTCTGGTTGAGATAGTAGGAAAAAGCACGGTCATTTTCAAACTAAGCTGAATGAAGCAAGTAGTCACAAGATGGCTGGTTACAAATCCCTCTTGGGGCAAAAAAAGAAATAAAAACTCCTTGTGTCCCAGTGACACTGGCGCACCTACATCAAAGGCTCCTGTCAACTTGGCGGTACCCCTGCTCTCCTCTCACTGGCTCTTCTGCATCCTGTTGGATTGCTCCTGGCACCACCCAGGCCCAGGTTGGAGGAGCGATATGCTGTGTTGAACCCCTCAGGATTTCTTCCAGCAACCTCTTCTGCTCCGTACCATGCTACATTCTTATTTCCCAGTGTGCAATCCAATCCCTCCTCTTACAAAGTCCTAAATAGCTTCCCCACCCCCTGGATGTCTGGTTGCTGACAATGAATGTCATCACAAAGCACGAAGTGTTTATCAAAGAGAATCAGGTAGAAGAACAAACACATTTTGCTGGGATTGACCTGTACTGAGGCAGTAAAGAGCAAGAACAAAATTGGGAAGAGGACGATTTGGCTTTACCTAGCCAAAATTACCCAGATTTACCTATGACCTGTGGTGTTGACCAGGCCTGTCAGTTAAAACTAAACACATTTCACTGTGGCAGCCAGCCAAAAACATAAATTCTGCCAAAAACTAAACACTGCAGAAGGTCTGCCTAGTTTCAAAACATCTTTGCCAACTCCACAATACACAGTGTGTTGTGGGTGTGATTTTGCAGAACCGCTGGAGGGACAGTCTGCAGGAGGGGAGTCAGCTCTTAGAGCCACCAGCTCCCTAGATTTGGGGAAGGATCTCGGGATTTTTCTTTACCTCCTACTAAATAATAAAATCTAGGTGTGGGGAATGGCTAATAAAAAGGGCCATTTAATTTGGTAATATGCCCACTGAATATCTTCAAGAAAGGAAGCTTCCAGAGAGCCCCAGGGAAAGTGCAAGAAACCTCTGTGGGCCACTCCTTTAAGACAGTTGAGGTTATAGGTAAGGGCAAAGTATACAGTTGTAAGAAGGTTCAGCTTAAGGAAATAAGGACTATTGTTTTGTTATATTGCCTATTTTAAAATTAGATGAGACCTAAACATATCTCATAATGGCACCAGACTTGTGGATTCCACATGCCAGGCTAAGAATGGCACGGTGACATTTGGGAACCACCTGGGTATACCCAATGACTAGGGAATGTGAGAATCCATAAATAAAAGGGCATACATTGTCTAAGAATATAAATACATGCACATATTTTACTGTCTTTGTTTAACAAATATATTTGAGAGATTTCTATGTACTGGGTCCTGAGAATAAAACAATGAACTGTTCTCTCTAAGCATTTAACATTTTAATGGGAGATTTAGACAGTTACAGAGGGCAGGGTGAACGCTAGCAGAGGGAAGAGCACAGAACCCTGCCCGGTGGGCAGGAGGGGCAGCTTCTTCCATCTTAGCAGGGCATCAAGGAAACCAAAGGACATTCTGCAAGGACCTGAAGGCCTATGGGAGTCAACTTAATAAACAAAAAGGGACAGAAAGTCCCTTTCAGGACAGGAAATTGAATAGGGATTCTTTTCCCCAGAGTATGTTTTCATCTGCTTTGTCAAAGATCAGATGGCTATATGATGATGGTTTTATATCTGAAGTTTTTAAATTGTTTTAAAAAAATTTTTTTTGTTTGCTTACTTTGCTGTGTTTGTTAGGAATTCTTCTTCCAAACACTCTGACAGGTATGTAAAACACACCCACAGGAAGTCAGGCATACCAGGTAATCTATGAGTCCCATCTTGTGTGTGATACTCCCAGAACCTGCTTTCCTTTTGCTCCAAGCTGGGCTTCCCAGGCATGCTGCTGTTCGGTTATCCATCACTGTGTCACCACCTACACTAAACTCAGTGGCTTCAAACAACAACCACTTTATCATTTCTCATGGTTCTATGAGTTGCTCAGCTGAAAAATTCTGACCAGGACATGGGGACTTTCGTACTCTCACTATCTCATTTGCCCTCAGGGTACTCCAAGTGATTAGCCAAGGCCGTCCTTGTAGAATGGCAGTCTCAGGGTCACTGGAGTTTTTACACGATGTTTGGCTTTCTCTGGTATTCAAAACCCAAATATACCACAACTTAATATTTGGACCTGGATGTCCCAGAATGTAATCTTAACACAATTCTATTGGTCAAAGCAATCACAAGGCCCGTCCAAATCTAAGAGCAGGGGAAATAAACCCCATCTCTTGACAGAGTCATAGCAAGGACACATTGCAAAAAAGTATGTGTGATGAGTGATATTATTTTGGCCATCTTTGGAACTGTGATAGATTATAGCTGCGCATCTTCTGATTCATAAAACCTCCCTCTCCCGTCATCTTGATAGTTTCCTTCAGCATCGCCTAGAGAACTCGGTCCAGTGCGGTAGCCACTAGCCACATGCGGTTATTTAAATTTAAATTACTTAAAATTAAGTGAAATTAAAAACTCGGTCACATTTGCCACATTGCAAGTTCTCTCGAGTTTTGCAGCTACTGGCTACTGCATTGGACTGTGCAGGCATAGAACATTTCCATTATTTCCGAAAGTTCTACTGCACAGGGCTGAGCTGGAGGATTTCTTCAACTATTTCTTCTGTGATAGAGCCACTATTCACTTGGTCCCATGTCTTTCTTTTTCTTGTTTTACTCCTTTACTTTAGTGGAACATATCCATCAGTATGTTTCTAAGAAATGGCACATAGATGTCAATTTTTTGAGGTGTTATATGTCTGAATATGTCCTTGTACTACTCTTACATTTGATGAATATCTTGTCAAGATAAAATTTGGGGAAAATTTTCTCCAAGGCTTTGAAGTATTGTTCTATTCTCTTTAAGCTTTCAGTTTACCTTGAGAAGTTGGTCAACCTTCTGATTCTCATCCTTTGTATGTGACGCCTCTCTCTTCATATCTGCAAACATTTAAGATTAGAAAAAAATCATCATTTTTTCTGGAATTTTATGAAGATGTGACCTGAAGGTTATTTTGCACTCATTGCACTGGATGTTTACCAAGCTTTTTCAAGCCAGGTAGTCATGTTCTTCAGTTCTAAAATTTCTTATATGTTATTTATTTGATAATCTCCTTCTCACTATTTTTATTAGGGGACCCCACAGGTGAGTATCAAGTCTTTTTCCTTTGATGCAATATGTTTCTCTAGAAAGGTGTTAAATGAAATAAGCAGGAGGCCATTGGCTTGAGCGTGTCTCCATACTTTGAGTTTCTACTTAAGGAACTCTAACCTAACTTAGCACATAAATGAACCAAAATCTAACTTAGGAGTATGTTTTTTGTAATACATAGCTGGGTCTCAGACAATTACAAGTCAAGCTTCAGCCAATCACAAGTGTCCAACTAGTCAAACCATGTCCAAATAGGGTAAGTGCTTAGCTGTAACCAATTAAGCTATTTCTGTAACTCACTTTTATTTTCTGTGTATGAGTCTCACTGCACATGTTGCCAAGCGAAGCTCTCTGAACCTCGTCTTGTTCTGAATGCTGCCTAATTCATGAATTGTTCTTTGCTCAAATGAGCTCTCTATTAAATTTAATTTGTTTAAAGTTTTTTTTTTTTTTTTTTTTTTTGTAAAACAAAGGAGAATGCCCATACTGTCTGGTTTGAAGTATATGCTGGTGTGCTGGCATCCAGGGAGCAGGGAAGGAGGGAGAAAGTTAAATTCAATAGGTGAATTTTCATTAATGCCCCTTTCTCCATTCTGGAGCCTTCCACAGCCCCCTTCCCATTCTTCCTCTCAACAGCTTTAGCCTTCACCTTCACTTGTGGCTTATATTCCTGGGTCTAGAGCCTCCCTGGTTACAACTCCCTAGAGAATAAATGTTGCAACTTTTACAGGGAAGAGGAGGAGTAGCCATCTGACTCTGTGAGCCATGCAGGGAAATAGAAAGTCTAACTGTTTCTTATACAGGCTTCCATCAGTTCTCCTGTGTCAGACCAAGCCCAGGCCTTCTTTCACATGCATCCCATATCTCAAATCCAGCACCTCTCCGAGGTTCTGCAGCATTTACCAGCATGTTATGACTGGGCATTTCTCCTTGCATGCACTGAGGTTAGACTTTCTCTGCTTTGCCCAGTCAGTTGCTAGCCATCCAGAGCTTATCTGCTTGCATCTAATGGGTTTTCAGGAGGGAGTGGAGATAAACCCAAAGTAAAAAGTTGTTTTCTGAAGCAGCTAATCTAGGCTTTTTTTCTTTCCCCACCCCAACTTGTATTTTAGTTTTGAAATCCACATGGAGACCAAAGTTCCCAGATACGTACAGTGATTAGAATAGGAAGAAGCTGGGAATTATATCCTTGGATATAAAGTAAGAAAAGTGTTGGGACTAGAACAATAGGTCTTATACCCTGTCTTTTCAGATGTTGGTAGTCTTTGTATACCTCTTCTGCAGAAGGATAACAACAGATTGAATTATTAAAAAAAAAAAAATTCTTGGAGGAATTGGTATAGAAAAAGTACCTAGTGATTCTTATTCTGTAGACCAGTAGTAAAATACCACATAAATATCTATCAGTCAGTTGAAATTTAAAAGGGAATATCCTCCAATATGGTCTCCATCTAATGGAGAATCTAATGCATTCTCCATTATGGACCCATCTAATGGAAGAATCGCATGCAAATCCACACCCAGATGATTCTTCTGAGTGTTGCGTGTGTGTGTGTATGTTTGTGCATTCGTAGGCATGCATGTTAATTCCCATTCACACAAACTGTTTCATTGTATAACACGGATGGAATGCTTCCACATCTATTTATAAAAATTGTAAAACTCTCTGTCAAAAACTAAAAGAGGCCCCCCAAAAATATGAAGAATAATTTTACATATGAACACAAATGCAAAAGTATTAAATAAAATGCCAGTATATGAAGTTCAGCAAAATATTAAAAGACAACCTACAGTCAACCATAACTTATATTAGGAATTCAAATATTTTTAAAGATATTTACCACTAATAATAGATTATTATGTGAAATGAAGATAGGTACTTGAACAAATTTATATCCATTTTTTTAAAGCACATTTAAAAATAAAAATAGAACACTATTTTAACATGATAAATAACACAGTTTTGGGATTTTTTTACAAATAAATGTTTTCTTATATGTAAATAAGTTCTATGAAAAACTGAGTTTGAGTAATAATGTTTAAAGCCTATTAAATAACAACTCAAAAGAGAAAAAAGCAGATTTATTATTTGCAGAGTGTCTCAGAGGCTTTATATGCTAATTATAAAATGAATTTACATTTGAATGTAAAATGTGAATTTCAAAGAAGTTATTTAATACACAGTTTCACAATTAATCCTCTTCTCTTCCCTATCAGCATGCTTTGAGACTCATTTCTCTCATAACAAGGATGTTCATTCTCAATATTATAATACGAATCAGCTTTGTTCTAGACCATCCAGCCAATGCAGTGTGCCATCAGCAGCATGAGATTATGAATATTGTAAAGAATGATAATAATTTATCAATTTTTGCAAATGACTGTCTCGCCCTTTCTGTAAAACTAAGAGAATCAACTAAAAAGTATGTACAGTGGAATACCAATCTCTTTCCTACTACCAAAAATAAAAAAAAAAAATGACACTTATGCACAAGTTGAGCAAGAACTAGATACAATAAAGACACAGTATAACTTTACCAAGAGACGTGGAAGAAGACCTAGAGAAATTATACTACATAATAGTATGTTACTGGATAGGAGGGGTACACAGGTGTTAGTTTTCCACAATTAATTTTGTTTAATATAATAAAAGTCACAATGCTATTTATGTGGGAGTAAGAGCTGCAGGAGAAAGGCTGGATAATATGGCTCTAAAGCACATCTGGAAGAATAAATACTGGAGGACTCCCCCCAGCCTGCACCATCATGAATAGAGCAAGGAAAATAAATTTTCCCATCACATGTAAAAATATCTTGTCAAGCTACCCTTGTTAAAGTGGTACTAAAAACATGCAAGAAGAAAAATGAAATTGGTAGTATAGAAATAGGCTCTTTCCATGGATACATTTGTGAATATTACCTTATATACAATACACCTGCTATCACAAATAATGTAGAGGAGAGAGATTATTTCATAAACTTTGCTGGGGTAACTGATTTAGTTTTGGAACAGATTCAAGATATTGCCCTTCCTTACAACTTACACTAAAATCCATCAGATAGACTGAACAGTTAAATGTAAAAAGTGAGACCATATGAGAATGGAAGAAAATACGGCTGAAGGTGTACCTGATCTTGGAGGGAGAAGGTCTTTCTAACTATAACACCAAGGAAGAGGACAAATGAAATGACTGATGGGCTTGGGATCTCGAGAGGGAAAACTTCTATAAACCAATCAGCTTCTTAAGGTTAAAGTGCAAATACACATTGGGAAAAAGTTGAAAAATATGTAAAGGTCTCATCAAAATCAAAATCAAATGATACATAAAGTCAATATAAATATGAGTAAACCCACGATTAACTCACAACAATAGAAATACAAAAATGAAAGCAAAAGCCCAATTCAGTGATTATCAAAGAAATGCAAATTAAAAAAAATAATAATGGTATGTATGTTCACTAACAAATTAGCAAAGATTTAAAAACGCTTTATTTTTGTAATGGTATAAATAATACCAATAATAAATCCATGCTGAACCCTGCTGGTGATAGTGTAAATTGGTATGGATTGTCTGGAAAACAATTTATTAACAAAAATGTGAGGAAGGTAACTACTCCAAAAATGAAGAGTGACCACATACTTTGTGATAAGTCCAAATAATTAAATGCAATATCAATTTTAAAATTTATATTTAAAAGTATTATTTCATAGCATCAAAAAGGGTTATGCTGAAATGCTATATAAAGAGGCAGGACACAAAAATGTATTTGTAGCATGACCTTAAGTCATCTTCAAAGAAGACTGGAGAGAAAAAAATAACAACACTGACATGATTAAGAATGTGTTTACAAATAATTTTTAAATATGTGAAATCATTTTCATCACTTAAAAATTTCCCTAAAATGAACTTTTATACATTAAGTATCAGGTAAACACTGCACATTCTATGGTAAAAATTGGATTAGTTGAATGAATGCATGCATTCCTCTGCAGCTTCATTCTGTTCCCACAGAGGACCTGGGGAGTCTTACACAGCCTTGTCACTAGCCTAGAGGCTTTCACCTTGCCCACCCAACTTACAAGAGGGAAAAACAGGGTGATACTAGAAAACTTTACAGAACTAATGGGAAAGAATTTAAAATCAGCTATGCAAATTACAAAGCCTACATAATATAGTTACATTACTTTTCTGAGACAATGACCAAAACATAAAAATACATATATTTAAGCAGGCTAGATGAACAGGTGGGGATAGGTCAGCTCATAATGAGGCTTGCATCATGATTTTTAATCTGCTTACTGTTTAGTAAGATCATATCATCTTTAAAAAACACAGCTTTTGATCTTTCCATGATTCTCTTACTTTTCTTCCCTAGTCAAATATCTTATTGATTGTTGGTGGTGCTTTCTGATTAGTTGGGTTTATTACTTTAAAAAGTTATTATTTGAAACCAATGTCAAAGAAAATGTAGGTGTTATTATTGCTTATGAACTGCTGAAGTTGTAGGGAGGATCAAACAATGGTGATGATTGTGGAACTGTCCCCTTCCTGAAATAAAAAGCAATTTTAACCACACAATTGAGAATATTAGCCACATTAATTGGGAAAAAGAACTTGTCTTGGGAGGACAGGTAATTTCAATCTCTCTGGTGAACTTAATCTTGGCTTTCATATAGTACTCTAGTACAGAACATATCTAAAATCTGATAGATTATTGACGTATTGAGACTGAGCTCCCTTTTTTCTTCCCATCCATCCTGCTCTCAAATTTATTTTTCTCAGAAAATTTCCATTTGAATAAATTAAATACCAGGTTCTCTTTTTTGGTTTAGTTCTGTATTTATATTTGTATGTTTCTCCTTATATGGCCTAATCTAAATAGCTAAGTTTATTCATGTAGCATGTAACACTCCACTTCCAGCCAGACTAAACAAACAAACAAAAAAAAAACCATGTATTTTAAAAGCTATAAAAGCAGCATTGACATCTTAAAGATTTCTGATTTTAGACAGTAGATGAGAATGCCTCACTTATTTGTCAGGTTGGTTAGCAGAGCTGCCAGCGAGGCAGAGAGAGCCCCTGGCAGACATCTGGGCTAAAGCACAAAGACCTCTGTCTCTTTGCTCAACGTGAATAGGAAACATTTTGTCTCCAACAAATTAAAGCTTAGAACATTGCCAAGTCTCACGGCTCAGGAAGCTGGTGACCCTTTGGTTATCTACATCAATTTCCATCCTCTGTGCAACAGCTGGGCTTCCATATCCCCCAGGCAGCCAACGGAGTGTCCTCTGTCATCCTTGGCGGAACACTCAGTAGCAGGCCCAGGGAGATCCTTAGAGCTCTGCTGTTCAAGTACTTGGTTTTAAGCTGCCAGGTGGGAACTGTGCATGCAGAGAAATATCTCTGTGACTCTGAGACTTCAAGGGCACACGGATTGTGTTACATTATTAATTTCCATCTTTCTACATTGGATAATCCCTTCCACATAAAAAAAAAAGAATATAAATTTGGCGTCACACTCTAGGTCTTAAGAAAAAATTATTTCCACCAAAGTGTTTTCACCACTCTCTGATAATGAGTCCACAATTTTGTAGTTTCCTCTCTAACATCCATAACACCATGCACGATAACGTCCATAGCCTAGTTTAAATGGTTGTAAGTTATATCTAGCACCATTTGTATTTTAATATTTACAAAATAATTATTGCAGTGGTTGCTAGCAAAACAAACTGTCTTTCCATTTGATTGGTGTTATGCCAATTTTCATCAGTGTCAGGTTCTATCATTTGGGTGAAAATACCTAACAGTTTCATCTTTGCATACAATTTGCGTGTGTGTGTGTGTGCATGTGTGTGCACACGGCTATGGGTGTATACATTTTATTTTTTTCCCCCAAGCAGGAGTTACATTTTGATACCGATCATGATAACTAAACTAGGTCTGTTATGGATACGCAGGCCACATGCCCTTGGGCACTGATACTCTTTCTTCATCTCCTTTACTATCTTGCTCAAGACGAATCAATGGACTGAGAACCCAGGATTGAAAACAGTATTATTCTTTAGTGCTATAGTTTGAGTGTATCTCAAGGTAGTTTAGTGACATTTAAACAGTAACACTAATTCTCTTCAGGTCTGTGGCTGTGTCTCAGTGTTATCAGGGAGGGTGACTGCACTTGCTTATGAAGCCTGTCAGGGGCGTTTCAATGTCACCTCTGAAGGGCTCATGGTGACTCTCCAGGGATTGGAGAAAACCATGCCAGCCCTCATTGCGGTTAAACGTGACACATTCCTGGTTAATTTGTATTTCCTGGATTTATAAGGTACAGTACTGTAATACCTGATCTTAGCATATAAACTCCCTAAATTCTCCAGCAGAAACTGCAGTGTGTCTTAAATTTGAGTTTTAAAATGGAAATTAGTTCATGGTGCCAGGACACACTCTTTGAGGTCAAAGTTGACAGGACGGGAGAGACCTACTCCGTCCAATAGACTTTCCAACTGAGTGTAGATTCCACCCTCACAGGCCAAAGTCAGCAGGGTTTGGAGTCATAAACAGGAGGTCTGGAACAGTCCCCTAAACCTTAAGCAACTGAAATCTGCCAGGGAGCGTCTGACAAGCCATTCAAATAGTTCCCAAAACACATCTGTGCAAGTGAGGAAGGATCTAGCAGAGCCAGTCAAAACCAGCAGGAGTTTAGGTAGAAAAGGCTGAAAATTGCTCTGTTGGCACTATAGTTACGGGTCGACATGTGTTAAATGCCCAGGATGGACCAAGCGCTGTGCCAGGTAGTGCGCGGGAGAGGAAAGGTGAATATGATCCTTAGATTGTGACTTTAGAAAACTTAAATCTAATGGATTTGCAGGAAGCTGGGGCTGCACATGTTGCCTGGGGCTTCTCTGTTGCTCTGATTTCCCCCTAACACTTTATTTCTTCATCAATATTATAAGCTTAATTCTTGGTCTGGACACATCCAGTAATAATTTGCAAACCCCAGACTCTTACCATGTCTAATAAGCGTTGGAAGAAACTAAGGGAATGCTCAGAATAAAAAGGGTAAGAGAAAAGTTTGTTAAAATTTAAACTGTTTGAATTATTATAGAAAGGAGATAAAGAACTAAGAAATAAATCCAGAACTACAATAACAACAAAAAACAATAGACTGAAGTAGACCTTTGGTGAAAAAAGAAGAGACAGAGGAACTTTAAAAAATGTCTTCAAGGAAAGGACTTTGGCAGGTCCTGGTAAAGAGAGAAAGGTCTACTTCGGTGGCATCTCATGACTGGAGCTATGAGAGCTAATGGCCAAATTTTCAGGAATTTTGTGAGCTGGTTGTTAAACACAGCCATTATTAAACAGTAAAATATGCACACTTACACTATTAAATAATTTTAAGACATAAGTAATATTCAAAACTCATTACTTCCTAATTATTCTACTACATTTTACTCTTATCTATGTTCTTATCTATGTTGTTTTATCTACAGAGTGGAATATATATGAACATGTGCAAAAATACTATATAATGGTGAGCTACTCTGACTCTTCCCAGCTCTACTTTCAGTGACATCAAATCGTTAACCTAAAATCAGCCATGGTGGGAGCATTTACACCATGAAAATTGGCAAAAGCTAGAAATATAACCTTGGTCTATTATTCTGTTGATTGTCTAGACTTAAGAAAATGACTATGGAGAAAATATTTATAATGCAGATTAAACTTAAAATATACCAATTCTGTAGCCATTACATTGTGAATTGCACAGACAATTAAGAAAATTATTTTTCTATTATTTAAAAACTATTATCTGTTCAGCAAAAGAATGAATAAGTGGAATTTCAACATGTGTCTTGGTTATTTCTCTCTCATTTAATTAAAGTAAAAGAAAACACCAAGCAACATTTATGTAAAATTATACTTGGTTCATCAATTGCAGTTATGACTGGTTACATGCAGTTATTGGCTGTGTATACGAGAGTTCAGAAAAAATCAACAGTAGCATTCTGTGTGAATCAACTGGCAATACGGAATTTAAAATAAAGATTATGGTATATTTTATCAGTATTTAATCAGTTTGCTACATATCCTTCACATGGATAAAATTCACAACAAAATTGTGTATATACATATATATATATCTGTGTTTTTCCCCAGAGACTTAGTTATTAAACATTTATCAGCACATCATTGGGCAAAATCCAAACAATATTTGAACAGTGAAAATGGTAGGGTGTATGTAGTTGGGAAGCTTAGTGATGAGACTGTAGGAATAGAACTTAAACCATAATTGACATTTTCTCCAGTTTAGACAGTAGGTAGTTCCTTCAATAAACCAAATGCTGGACTCTGTGTGCTTGATGACAGTAATGCAATAAAAGTTGGTGAATGCTATAGCCAATGAGAAGTTGGAAGAAATGAAGACTTTTGTTTTATTTTTTATTCTTACCGCATCATAAAGATAAATTTTGATTTAACTAATAGACTAAGAAATACGTGTAACCGGTATTTATTATTTATAAATTTGTGAATGTTACATGTGATAGACATAACTAGAGAGGGTGTCTCTCTTTCTATCACTTGTGTTCACATGCATTTGCCTTTGGGAATGAACTAAAAACACAAAGAACTGTTGCTTTTAGTAAAGAGTATCTCCTGAGCAGCACACACTTCAGGACTAGAGTCCAGAACTCTGGAGATGAAGGCACCATTCCCGGGGGGATCCTGGCATTTTGTACAGGGGGCTTAGCTACTACCAGCCTGGATGCCTATGAAAGGTGACTCCAGAAATCTGCAGTTCTAGCACACAGGTCCTCCCTTTCTTGGGAATGCTATTCACTCCTTGTTTTGAGCCAAGGAAAGGCAAGCAGCCCAGGTGTCTTCTACTCTCAGTAACCTGTGTCTCAGTGAAAACAAGAAATTTGGCAGGAGTTAACAGTGGGGAAATTTTTCTTGCTTTAAGACTATGATTCAGGAGAGAATCTGGTTCAAATAGTATCCACAGTTAATCTCTCTCTCATACACACACAGAAATCTACAGAAACACGGAAGAAAGATTCCTTCATTTAAACTAGCTCCAAATAAGTGATACAGATCTGCTATCACAACTCATGGTGCAGATGTGATACACAGCACATCCAGGTAGGAATGAGCCTTATTAGATCCCTGGTCTATGATGGCACTGTGTACCTTGCATGTCCACACTGGAGACTTGCCGTTCACAGGTTTCTACAACAATGTTTGAAGCACTCTGAGGGGCGTTAGAAAGCAACCAAAAGACTATTTGGGAATAGCTTTTGAACAAAAATTCCACCTATCTATCTGTGGTTTTATCCATAGAGCCTGTGTGATTAAAGTATATTTACTAAGGGGCCAAGCAGGCATATCTTTGCATGAGCTGATTAGCCTGGGGCTGAAAGGTGCCTACAAGAAGGTTGTATATGGACAACGGGGTCCGCATGCAGACCAGTGTGGTGGGTAGGGAGCAGCTGATGGAGAATGGAGAGTATTGCAAGCTCTATGTTTGCTGTTGTTCAAATACACAGTGAACCTATCATTCAACAGTAAGTATTCATTTTGTGTGTACTATATATGAGACACCATTCTAGACACTTGAGATATATCAAAGAGCTGCTCTTGAGCTTATTCTTTAGTGATTTGCTATACATATATAATATATATTGCATATATAAAAAGCATGAGAATGAGGAAGATGAGAGTAGGAAGAGAAAGAGTTGTAGTTAGAAATGTAGAATTTCTGCAGTAACCTGTGTTCCCTCTCATTTTTGGAATTTTAATATAATTATGGATTTTTTTTTTTTTGTTATGGTGGCCTATACTCTTGTGGCCTTTGAATGGAGGATCCTGGGCTCCTTCACTTCCTTTGTCACTTCTTGGGGAGGAGGCTGAAATGGGTGGGTCAATGGCCAGGACATTTATTGGTCCACTGGGAGTGGGTCGCTACCTGAGACTCCAAGCTTCATTTCCTTCGCATCCTTTCTCTCCTCCTTGCCTGAGGCTGCTGTAAAACATTTCCTTAAACTCAGCTAGCCTGTTTATAAGATCATCAATATCTTGAGGATTTAGTTAGCTGCATCTTTGGGGGAAGAGGTGGGAGCCTGTGGATAAGAAAGCTAGTTTTTTTTCCCTCTTACAGCCTGAACCATCTTACCTGACACTCACCAAAATGTGACGCTGGGTTTGGCAAAGTATGTCATAACTCAGTACTGTGAGGAAGAGTGAACATTTGCCAAAAGAATATTGTACTTTTCCTCCAGGACCAATCTGGCTTCTGCCCATCCCTCAGTCACGTCACCAGAGGAGATGTGAGCAATGTTCTCTACTCTCAACATTACTCTCCTATTGTTACTTCTTGCCCCAACACTGTACAACCCTTATACATATTGTCCAAATAATCATCCAATTTCCCTTTGGAGTAGGAGTGAAGAAAAATAGGAGGAAATAGTTAAGGAGGATCAACGAAATGCATTTTTTTTTTTTTGACAATTAACAGAAACATCTGAACAGTTCAAATCCAGCCCTTTCCTGTTAAAGAACACTGGCCAATGATATATGTTAGTTGTATTTTCCTGACATGTGTTTCCAATAATAATGATGATGATATGAAACCCCCAAAAGTTGATAGTGAACAGAAAAATGCTAGTACTGACCAGAATTTTTTTTTCCCTAACGCCAGAGAGCGCATTTTGGGGATGACCTGGGGTCAATCTCCATCATCAAAATCTCACTGTTCTGAGAATTTCTCTGCTGAGGATATTTCCTTTGGTGAATAGAGAATTATTCCCTTAAAAAAATATCCTCTAAGCCTTTGCTCTGAATTGTGATCATACAAATAGAAATGCTCTTATTCTGATTTGGGACATTTTGCCCACTATTTGCTGTACTTTATTCAATCGTTCAGTGTTCACTTCCGCATTTTATGACTCTTTTCTCAAATGGCACATTTGGTCAGCTGTCACACAGCTTGAACATGTGACCGCATTAAAAGAGCTGGCTTGATACCTGGGGAAGTTGAAGCTGAGACCTTCCAGAAGAATAGACTCTGAACAAAGTCTTGTTCTTGACATTGTCATAGAAGAGTTTATCTTTAACCCTTCTTCTCCAAACCTTCTACCACATCTGCCTCTGGGCACAAGCAAGCCCCACATTGCGACCCACTGCTCCAGTCCGGCCCACTCTCTCAGCCTGGTCCCCGGGGGCATGTCCGGCTCTCATACCTACTCTACTAGCATCGGGGGCCAGCCTGGCTCTAACTGGAAGCCTCCTTCAGTGTGCATTCTGACCTGCACCTCTCATCTTCATGAGCCACACTTTTATAACAATAACTTAGATTTCCTTAAATATTTACAAACTGTGTTTTTTAAAACATACTTAGTGCATATTCATTGTAGAGAAAGTATCAATAAGAGAAAACAAATCCACCAAATTCCCCATTCCAAAGATAACTCCTATAATATTTGATGCATACATTTCCAACGTTCTTGCAAATATTTTTCTATCTCAAACACACACATATAGACATCTGTATCTATATATCTATATGGATAAGGATAGGTATATTTTAAAATATGCTATCATGGATATATAGTCCAACACAGTATATAAATGATTCTATTACTATACTATACATATAGCTTTAAAAGCTACTTTTTTGTTTGCTACAAATGGATTGTATTTCTTTTTCAGTAAATACAAGTACTTCATCATTGTTAATGAAAATGGTATAGTCAGTTATATTAATATGCCATAATTTACCTGGAATAAATGGACATTTTATATGATCCTCTGTTTTTTCCTTATTATGAACATTGCTGACATGAACATGTTAGTGCTTCGTTTTTACCTACTTATACAATTATTGTCTTGGATACATTCTTAGAAGAGCATTTTCAGTGCAATAGGATATGGATACTTTTTAAAGCTTTTCACTCCAGAAAAATTATACAAATGTATGTCTCTAGCAGTAGTACATGAGTCAGCTTAAGTGTTGACTATATTTGAATGTTATCACCAGGATCAATGATTGGAGGGACATGAAGATGTCTTTTTTTGGTTACTGGTCAATCACTATTCATCAATAGTGGCCAGCACCAATGTTGATCAAGGACACGAAATCCTTAATGAAATGACATGAATTAGTACCAAATGACCGTTGACTTAAAAGGTATCAGATAGAGGATTCATAATATATTTGCAGAGCAAAAACACCGTAGCAAAAACTGAAGATAACATTTACTTTACACAAATTTTTATCACAGATACGGCCTTCATTTGCAATGCATTCAGATAAGCCCTGATTAGGTAAGCCTTGCCTATATTTTTTCTTTGGTTCCAGGCCTATATTTTTCTCCTAGAACAGGGTTTATTTACCTTAATGTATATAGGTATGCAACCTAGTATCTCCAGAGTCCAATTTCTAACTCTTTCCTCTAAATTTCCAATTTCTGTTATGAGTACTGCCAATTCTCCTGTTTTCCACATTCAACGTATCTTGAGAATTGCCTTTAACACGTCAAAATCATTGCAATTCTCTCTAATATCCGTGGTCTCTATTTCTACAAAACAAAATCTAGGCTTCATATTCTTCTCTCAACACTAGACAATTGCTGGTCTCCTTGCTACCTGAGGTTTTCCCATTTCTCATTCACTTGCTATTTTATGACTAATTTTTCTAAGTTGTGAACCGGACTCAGCTATTCCCCACATCAAATACCACAAATGACTCCTGACTGCTTTCTGGAATGAACCCAAACATCATAACTGGCATCGCATAGCTGGACACTTCAATTCAGCTGTCCCATGATGTTGTCCATTCCATCCCAATTCCCTTCCCGCGTTCTCCAGGCTGGCTGAGTTGGCGGATTGCTGTGCTCTACACGGTTCCACACAGTTTCCAAGCTAAAGATTTGCTTCTATTATTCCTTGTCCAGGATACTTCGTGCTCATCTCTTAGTCCCATGTTTTCACTATCTACTCCACCTTTAATATTTTTTTAGGGTTTTAATGCAAAACAGACAAGAGGCCTTTTGCTGGTGAATTTCCACCACACTTTTATGTAGTCCTTTGGACACTGGTAGGAATTTGTTGTCTTACATCGTCCTGTGGTTTGTGGGTTCAGTTGTTGTGCGCAGGGGTGTGACTGGTTCCTCCTTGAATCTCCTGCAGTTACCTGATGCCTTGAGTAGAGCAGTTGCTCTAAAATAGCTGTTGTATGCTATGAGGATAGAAAAGGCTAGAAGGATAATTCAATAGGCTACTATGTATTATAATATGCTTATTAGTTAAAAAGATGTAAAAATGATTTTCCTTCACAAATGATGAAACTGAAATCACATTTGAGACTCCAACTTACATGATATAGTCTATAATTTTAAAAATCCCAGAATTCAGGACAAGATAATGGGTTTCCCACAGGTAGGTTAACTCTGATGGAAACTTGTTATAAGAAGTGGCTGTTTTTCAAAGGCCAGTTCATAATAAGGCTTTGCTTGATCATCCTCTATAGCAACTGACAAAGCTGTTCAAAAATTGCACCCCACCCTGCTCTCCAAGTAGCTAACATGCCTCACCTTAGGTGAGTTATGGTTTTTCTGAAAGAGAAAGAAAAAAACTTCCCTTTAAATATCATCTGTTTTTTTTTTTTCCTCAAGCCCTCATTTCTTGGAAACCTATAACACCTTGCCTATTATAACTGGTATGCTCCAAGTCAAATGGGTCTAGGAGGAAAAGTAACACCTACTATTCATCAAGTTGCTCCCCATGCCCCCAGCCCCCAAGAGGAGAAGGAAGATAAGACAACTAAAAGATTTATGACATCATTTTTGGTTTTCATTTTGAAGACCCTCAAAAATGAATATTTTACTGGTAATTTCAATTCTTACTAATCAGTAGAGTTGGATTGATTCATTATTTTAAGGCAGTGGGAATTTGAGTAAGAATCCTTGGTCTTGGATCAATTGATTTTGTGCCTATGATGTTACTTTAATACTGATACTAAGGTATGTCGGTTGACTGCTCAAAAACCTTCAGTTATTCCCCACTGTCCCTAAGATTCAGCCCATGCATGACTTGCTAGCCCCTTTTACAGTCCAGCCCCGGGATATCTTTCCATTCTTGCTTCTAGATAAAAGAATCCAGCAGGCGTGCAGTGCCAGCTATGACATTTGGTTTAATCTAGTAAGCAGAGGCCTCTTATACCACAGTTGATATGAGTAGCAGTTGACTCAGAGCCATGACTCAGGGGTAAGGAGTAAAGTGGGAAACAGGGGCCCCCATCAGAAGGAGATGGGCACGTTAACAGCGTCACTTCTTGGACCCCTTTGTTCCACCTGTCTGGGATCTGGAATGCTAATTCAGGTGCTCTAAATCCTACTCACCCTTCAAGGCTCATACTTAGTGCATGAAACATTTCACGTTATTTCACCTTAAAGGGAAAAATTGTTCCCTTTTCAGACATTTTATAGCACAAATTGTCTAAGCGATCGCTGAAGCATTCAATTTGCTATTGCTTTGCTATATATCATTGTCTTACATGAGCATTTAATGGGTTTTTAATGCATGTTATTTGTTTCTTCAATTAGATTATAAGTTTCTTGAAACCTGTGATTATATTGTACGCATCTCTGGAATCAAGGGACAAATTTACTTAACATATTTACTGTAGATATGCTATCAATATATGGCAAATATTGTTAATGCATAATGAAGATCAGTTTGGAAAACGTGATTGCTCAGTTACCTCTGGCGCCCTCTAGTGATCTCTAAAATATAACATCTAGAAGCACATGGTCGTCTCATCCCATCTGCTGGAATTTTACAACTGTCAAATGTAGCGCAGAGGACAAATCAAGGTACAAGCAAGAGATAAAAGTCATAATTATTACATCCCAAGTATTTTAACCTCTTATTTCGTGCCAACAGCTATTAAATACAAATGCATTATACAAATACTCTCACATAATCTGCACAAAACTCTTGTGAGATAATTATTACTGTTCCATGGTGTTTACAGGTGAGAAGGCAATCACGGGACTCACCGAGGGCCACACGGTGGGATTTTCCCTCACTTTAGTTTAGACAGTTTGGACCATGTGAGTGGATGTGCCGAAGCTCTTGCGTAATTGGGCTCCCTGCTGGTCGATGCGTTTTATCCGTAAATCTTCTTCCGTGTCTTAACATGTCTTAATCGCGAAGGTATGGTTCTGACAAACACGTGCACAGCCGGTACTACTTAGTTCAGTTAGAAAATAACTGAACAACTACATATGGCAATGGAATAGGGACAGGGAAAACCTTGTTCAAATGACCAGTTTGTGCTCAAATTTTCAAATGAGATAACTATTTCAGAATAGGCCTTATTTGGTATCGCTTTGCCTATAAGTAGGCTTAATTAAAAATCAAGTGAGTTGCATAGTAACAACACATGTACCTTCTCATCTGTTAGTATCACAGCTCAAATTGAATTAAAATTAAAACAATGTCATGTAAAGTGGGAAAATGGTTTATACTGTTAACATTAGTATTGATCCCACAGTGTAGAGAGAGGGAATTCTATCAATAAACAAAGAATAAAATACATGAATAAGAAAAATCTCTTTCACATTCTATGTTACCTTCCTGCAGGGAGGTAAGTCACGTAGGAGGATCTTATAAGAATAATGGTAGATTTTTAATATAAATATATTTTGGAATCATAAATTGTCACTAGCTAGATGACACTGATATTTTCTGAAAAACAAAACAAAGCTTAAAAGTTTCTTTCCCTCTTCCTGAGCATACATTATTATTAACAAGAGGCATCTGGTTCCCATTAACATTGAGAGGGAAGAGATCTATCTTAGGAGTTACGGTCTAAGTTGAATTGTAGGCCAGGAGAATTAGCCATCCCTCCCGCTTCACACGGATTTCCAGTCAAGGTCATCACCAGCAGGGATCAAGGCTCTCTTGCCTCTTTCCCTGCACAAATGAATTAAATAATGCACAATGTCTTTCACTGTGTTTAAGGCAAGTAAGCCAAGTGTGCACATGAGATTGGGAGTATGAATGTGAGTGCATGTGCATGTGTATGTGCATGTGTGTGTGCATATGTGTTCATGTGCATGTGTGTGCATGTGCATATGTGCATGTGTGTGTGCGTGTGAGGAAAAGGGGAGGGGGACAGTGAGAGGGAGAGAGAGAGAGAAAGGTCCTCAGAAATAAGCCTCTATGTTGCCACTCACACCAAGCATTCCATCTACTCCAAGAACATCAAGTCTCACAACTTCCCCATGGATTTGTAAAAATAACTTTTAGGGATTATCCAGGTACTTGGAAATGCAGTCAAAAAATCATTAAAAAAATAACAAATTGCAATTTGAAGAACTGAATGAAAGGTGTCCCAGCGGCAAAAATGGCCCATGGCAGCCAGAAGATGTTATACGAGTGGAAATCAGAGCTGTCCGTTCCGTGCCCAGGCCTGCAGTCTATGCAGACAGAACTAGGTTTGCAGCCCCTGTCTGCCTATCACTTGCTCTGTGACCCTGAGAAACTTGCTCAGCCTTTCTGAGCCCCCTTTTCCTCACCCGTAAATGAATGATATTTATTTCACAAGACTGTAGAAAGGATTAGACTACATAAAACCTTCTCTCTGAAATGCCTTTCTGAGTGTCCAGACCCACGGGGTGGTTGTGTGCCCCCAAGGCATGTTTGTTTCCCATTTGGTTTCTTTCGGCTTTCCTTGGGAAGCCTCTAGGCCGCCACCTGCTTAACATATCTGCACATAGCCACGGTCTTCTCACAAAATGACAGATCCATGTTACCTTAGATGGAGTGAGATAAACAAATCAGAAGATTCAGTTGCACCAGGACTAATGAAATATGCCTTGTTTATCTATATTTTGGCCCCCAGCCAGATGGGGGTCAAATACGTCGACCTTGACATTGCATATAGAAGACGCTCGGTTCCATTAGATGCCAAAGAAGGAAAGTCAAGGTTGAGTGACACTTCCTATTTCCTTCTGGCCCTGGATTAGAAAGTACTTTTGTGTTCATGTGTATTTCTTTTCTCCTTCCCTTTCCTACTGCTCAATCCCTTCTCCCACAAAAAAGAAAAAACAATAAGAATTTGATTGTAGAAAACAACCGAGTTTCATATTTTACTGAAATAAGTACATAACCTAAGTGAGGAAAGAAGTGTTTTGAGAAAATAGCCCTCTCATACGGCAACCTTGCTTATGAAGCTTAAGTCTTGAAGTAGTTTGTCATGGCTTAAGTTTGACACCAAGCACTGAATGTCCTTTGACCAATGATACTAAGATAGAGGTCAAGAGAGGAAGAAAATTGTTCCGTAGAAGGCCTAACAAGATATTCCCATAGGAAAAGTACTGTTACAGTTCCATAACCGTACCCTGTTGAAACCAACGGCTCACAAAACGCAGAATGATGAAATACGGCTTATATCACACTCTTGCTTCATTAGATTTCAGGTTTGAGAGTAAAGGGTTATAATATGTGGCCAGATGGCCTAGGACAGCAGTTGAAAGGATAAAAGAGGCATCAAGGAGAGGTCAGATGTTGTAGAATAAGAAACTTCTTGTAGAGCAAATGGAAATACAAATTAAGCCATGGCAACGTGGAACAGAGGTGCAATAAACCTTGACATTTCCACACTACAGGAGAACTATTACACCCTGTGCTCTGCAGATCACATTTGTGAGATGTTCTCTTGGATGTGGGCCTGTTGACAAGTGTTATCTTTAGAAATTGTCCTCAGTAGTCAAGGGGCAGGGAGTAAAGACTCAGAGGTGTGGGGAAAAGACTAGTAATTACCACTGACTGATGCTAACTGCTTGCCAAGTACTGTACTGAGTGTTTTCAATTTTGCTCAATCCTCAACAACAATTTGATGCTTTTGAGATTGTTGGCCCCCTTTTGCAGATGAGATAACTGAGTCCTGGTGTGATTAAACAATGCACCCAGGGGACATGGTTGGCAAGTGGTAGGGCTGAAATTTTAACCCAAACCTGGCTGACTGTAATGTTTATTTTCTCCCATTACAGCAAGATTTTCCATAAAGGAAAAAAAAATAACTTCTAATCCAGTGCTCTCAAAATGTGCTCAACAGAATCCTAATCTTGGAATATAATTCCCCCCAGAATTGGCATTAAATAAATGTGTGCATCTTTATATTCTTTTATGCCTTTTCAAAGATCCAGATGCGTATTAGCTTACTTATATTTCTGATAATCCCTCTACTAAAAGAAATGAAGCTGTTTAACTCTGTTTAATTGAGCCTCAATTTTTTTTTACCAAGTCTCTGATGAAATCAGTGCACAACCCAATATTCTTTAAAAAATGCTGTTCCAGAAACCAATATAATACTCCTAATCGTTCTGCAGGGCTGTTTCCACTAGTAATGGATTAACCAGCATTCATAATTGAAAACTCATGTCCAACAGAGGGACCCCACTTTCATAAAAAAGTTAGGGTACTTGGAACACACTGACATAGAATTGTTTTGGGTTTTGATGAACAGGGTTCAAATCTTATCATTGCCTCTATGTGGGTAGGTAATCTCGGACCGTATTTAACCTCTCTGAGCCCTGGTTTCCTCATCTACATGATGAGAATCATAAATCTTACTTAACAGAGTGGTTGTAAAATGAGAATCACTCATATGAATGCTCTACAAACCATGAAGAGTTGTTAAGTGTCATTATTTTAACCTCACTAGTCCTCTAAATAATCTCATTATTTCTGCATGTGCCTTTTCTTTTCTATTGTAAAATGAATCGCAAGATAAAAACATAAACGTTCTGAGGTCTGAGGATTACATTAGTTGTATGAGTAATTAGGAAAGGAAGTGAAGTCAGCAATAGGTTTCTACAGACTCTTACTGTGGTATCATAGTTACAGTGAGACTTTGCCTGCATTTGATATGCAGTACTTCTCTAAATCCAAGACCTATCACCAAGTCTAAGGCTGAAACACTGGAATCTAGGGAATTTCAATAAAACATGACACAATATTCTTAATACTATTATTAATTGGTTTTGTTCAGAAAATTCTGGACAATGTACAGGTTGAATCATACAATTATTTTTGTAGGTCAAGAGTGGGCAAATTTCAGCTACTCCCTGTGGTTCCACCTAAAACATGTCTGGATGTCTATCCTTTGAGGGACAATTCTAAGGGCCCTTACGTGGTACATTTGTGGAGCAAGTAGATTAGGGAAAAATACAATTTAACTGTCATATTGAAAACTTACAGTTTTTTTTCTTCATGTAATTTTAATAATGTATGTGAGGCTGCAGAGTGAACTGGATATTCATGGAGGATCCCCACAAAATGGTGGAACCAGCTTGCGTCTCTGTTAATATGTAAAGTTGATGAGGACTGAGGACACCAGGACACAGAGTTTTTCTGTGTACTGACCTGCCCCATTACAGGCGCTCAGCAAATCTTTGTTAATGAGTGTGGTGAGTGAATGGACAGTTATAATATTAGTGTGTGTATTACAGACATTTGCATTCAGGAAGTTCAAAACGCGTCACATGTTTGATATCACCCACATCAATCCTTGTGATTCAAAATGCCAAGTCCCACTTTACCTACTACTAGCTGTGTGCTTAGGGAGAAAGTTGTTCTACTTTTCCATGCATGACTATCATGTTTCAAGTGGAAAATTAAAACCAGTTTTCTATGCTTTTGTGCCTAGTGCATAGTGGAAATGAAAATCAAATTCCATCTACAATGCTATAATCTCAATTACTTCTTTAACAGAAACAACCAAATCGTGATCTCATTCTATTCCCTTATATAATGTCCTTTAAACAAATGACAGTCATCTTGCAGTACTACTATTACTCATGCACAAAAGCGAGTGTGGGAAAATGAAGAAATTCCGGTTTTCTGGAAGGCCATGTGCAGTAATGTGAATAATATGATAAAGGCTGCAATTTATCAAGCATTTGCTCTCTGTCAGACACTACCCCTGAAATCTGGAGGTGGTGCCTAATCCTTTTTTCCTTTGACTCTGGGCTGACTTGTTTGTAAGATGCAGTAGCTTGGGTTCTGAGGCTGGGTCAACTTCTGCTGTGGTCTCTTGGACTCTCCTAGAACCCTGACGAAAAGCTCTAAGAAGCCAACGCACTTGGAGAGGCCTGGTTCAGGGACTCCACTTGAAAATCCCAGCTGAGCCCGGCCTGCATGTCATTCTAGCCCTCGTTCCCACCCTGCGGTGAGAAAGCCTCCAGATGACTCCAACCCCTAACTCTCCCTGTCACCCAAACTGTTCTTTAATCTCACCAGATGAGGCCCCAAACCAGATCATCAAATTCCTGACTCACTTGCAAATTGTTTTTAATCCTTTCTGTCCTCTAAGGGCCACGACAGAGAAGTTGGGGGAAAAAAAAAAGAGAGAGAAATGGCTTTAATAGGGAAGAAATCATTAATCCCAGAGTTTATTTTGCTGGGAAGACAAAGAGCATTGACAAGGAAACATTCATTTCACAGCAATAGAGCGCTGCCTGGGCAGCTGGAAGAGCCAAGTAGCCTGAGCGTCCACCATGCAAAGCGGAGAACAGTTAGCATCACAATCAACCTACCTAAAAGGACCCCAGCCAGTGGGAGTGAAGAAAATAATCAGGAACCTGGGGCAGGAGCCAAGGGTCCTGCAGAGCAAATAGTGTCTTTCTGTTTAAACAAATGGGAGATCAATGAATAACGTTTGGGATGGAATTGCCAAACATGTATTTGTTACACGGTCACTCATGAGGCTGCCTTGAGTGGTCATGTTGTTGGGGAAGGAATAAATGGGGGACGAGGCTGGAAACATTGAGGTTGACTCTCTCAGAGGCTGCTAGACTCTTCCCGAATAGAGTTGGGTGACTCTCAGACTTACATTAGGAAACATCTGTAATTGACTAAAGAGACAAAAATGAGGTTTTAGGGAAAAATACTCTTAAGCGAAAGGTGTTGTTATTTCCGATGAGATATAAAAGAAAGACAAAAGAAAACTTTTGTTAAGGATAGAGTCTTTAGAATTTTTTGATAAAGTAAAACCTCTCCTAAACTTTTGATTATCGAATATATTTCCTTAGCCTTTTCTCTGCCTTTTCCAGTGTTATGTTCCTGATGTTCCAGAAGATTCTGCTCAGGTTTTGGTCATTTGTTTGCTCTCTGGGCATTTGTCCAGCATGAGTATGGACCAGATATCATGCTTGGTGCTACCTATGCAAAGTCAAATAGCACAGTCCCTGTCTTTAAGGAATTCCTCATCTAATGGGAGAGACAGATGCATAAATAAATCATTGCAGGAGAGTATAAGAAGTTGCATTAAGGATGCACATGCCCATCGGCCCATGGAAGCCTACAAGAGAGGTGCCCAGCCCACTTTATGTGCCCCGAGAAATGAAGAGGAGGGAATAGGAGCAGTAGTGTTGGGGAGGAGGAGAATGGGAGAGAAGGCATCACTATCAACATGTGCAGGTGCCCAGAAGGCGGGGACAACGAGAAATCAGAGTTGTTTTAGGAATTGCAGGCTCTTCTCTGAGGAACACATCTCCACAATCCCGTCCTTCAACTGTACTTTGTGTAATCTCCCCGTGTCCCCTGCCACACTGCCAAGTGCTTTGCTGTATTCATTCTTTGATCAGTCTGTCTCCCTGGCTGGGTTTTGAGCCCTTCGGAGAAGGGGCTGTGTCATTTATCTCAGGATCCTGCGTTCCTAGCTCAGTGCCTTGTATATTCAACGTACCGCTTCAGCCCCACCTGCACCCACCGTCAGTGTGAAGCACAGTATGAGCAGCACAGACTGATCCAGCCATTCGATAAAATGGAATAAACTGGAATAAAATGTGGATTGCTGCTAGGTTGATGTCACCGATTATTGTGGGAACCCTGGGTTAAGGGGACTGGCCCACACAACAGAGAGGGCATTTTGAATCAGACAGACGTGCATTAGACTCTGCTCTGGCCCCTGCCAGTTGAGTGACCTTGGACACTGTCCAATTCTTTGAATCTTGTGGTTCATGGCTGTAAAATAGGGATGACAATATACTCAGAGGTTTACCACGAGGATTAAGTGAATGAAGGATTAAAATCCACTTCCTAGTGTTTGGTACATGTGAGGCACTTACAACAGGCAAGTTGTACCTCCTTGGCTCTTCCTTTTCCCCAGACTCTGTCCTTTATGGACTTGCCCGAAGGCCGTAACCAAAGACAAATGTGACTTATTAATGCAGCTCCTCTTCCATCAGTGTGGGCACCACTTACTGACCCAGAGTTCTGGGCTCGTTTTATACACTGACTCCAATTCCTTCAGAGCACAGCTGGGCAGCATCCACTTCTGGTTCCCAGGTGAAAAAACTGAGATCATCTGTCCCAGTTCCCACAGCTGGGCAGGGGCCGGCCTGGAATCGTGACCCAGGAGGTGGGTTTGCATGGGCCTGTGGGAGCTGACCGCTAAGCTTTCAGAAATTCCGTGATCCAGTTGTTAAACAGAACCATTATTAAAAATTAAATTATACAAGCTTACAATTAATTAAATACATAATATTAAAAACAAAGCTAAAAATAATGAAAACTCCTCACTTCATAATTATTTTCTACATTTCACTATGATCTACATTAGAAGTCAGCACCTTACATCTGCTGGTTAAGTTTGACCCACAAACTCATTTTGTAAATAGCGTTTTATTGAAATACAGCTGTGGGTTTCTTACGTGCCGAGTGCTTTATAAAAGCAATCTCACTTGTTAGTTAATCTAACAATCCAACATTAAACAATCACAACATTGATTAATAGGGTGGAGTCAGACCGCCTGGGATTTAATTCAGGCCCAGTCCTAACTTGGCAAGTGTGACTGTGCGGAAGTGACTTAACTGTTCCATGGCTCAGTTTCCCACCCCTGTGCAATGGTGCCTTGTGCCTTGGATCCTGGAAAGTCAAACAAGAAACTGCATTCAGAGACCTGAGAAAAATTTGAGGCATTAGAAATAGCACAATGAATGCTTGTCATTACAGCTTTGTCCTCTCCACGAGATGGTAGGTCAGAGATCATCCCAGGACTGGCCAAGAAACAAAAAGAGAGATCAGGTGACCCCTCTAAGTTTACTAAGGCCTAGATTCAAACCCACTAAAATCCATGCCATTCCCAGTAAACCATGTAGGGTCTAAATGACACTGCACCCATCAGGGGCCTGGCCCTGTGCGCATTGGAGACTGGGCTTTTAGTAGAAAAACAAAAACAGATTAGGATAAAGAGAGTGATTAGAACTACACTTTAGAATTGTTTTCTTTAATCCCAAATTAAACTAGGTTTGGAATACACTAAGGAGCTATCAAACATTGTGGAACAGCACAGAGCCATGGTTTGTTCTGCCATATTATGTGGGAATTTGCTCCCTAATCAAGCAAAAGTTGGTTGTGTAGGGTGACTAATCAAATAACCCGTCCGTGAGAAAGTTTCAGCTCTTTCCTGTGCAACCTATTGGGCCCTCTGGCTGCAACTCAGCTAACCAGTGCATGTCTCTGTTGGTGGCATCCTGGTACACACAGCTTTCCAAGCTGGAGCAATCCCCTGGAGGCATTTTTCTACTCTTTCCTCTCCATCACCACCACACCCTGACTAATTAAGCAAGTCTTGCCAATTGCTACAACTTAAAGCCTTCCCTTCTTCTCCAGACCCCCCTGAAACCACCTTCACTCCTCAAGGTCTCTCACTGGGGCTGGTAGACACTATAGAGCAGTGGTTACAGCTCCCTCTTTGAACTCACAAGACTGCATGGGGTGGTGTCCTGTTGTGCCAGGTACTGGCTGGGACAAGTTACTTGAACTTGAGCAAGTTACTTGAACTTTCTGGCTCATAATGCTGTTGAGGAATTAAAAGAATTAATACTAGTAATGTGCTCAAACATTCCCTTATACAGAGGAGGAGCTCAATAAATTCTGCTGCTGCTGCTGACAAGGAAGACGACATCTGTAACCCAATGTCTGCAGATCCAGAGTGTCCTCACTCTAAAGCAATGTCCTAATTAATACCTGGGTGATACTTCTAGAACACATGGCTCTTGTCCACCCTGCTCTACCACCAGAACACACAAAGGGCTATCTCACGCCTCTATGCTTTTTCATAGCCTTGTCTCTCTGATAGAAGAGACTTTCCCTACCTTATCTTTTCTGGGAGCTCTAATTCATGCATCCCAAATTTATCGCAATCACCAAATGCACTCTAGCACTGCCTTGAATTTCAAGCTAGGGTGAAACTCTCTTCCTTTGTTGTTTTTGTGACTTGGACTTAAAATTGTCACAACATGTGCAGGTATTTAAAAGTTGTCCCACATGCAGACAGTAAGACCCTTGGGCAGAGGCAGAATGTTGATGGGGCTGGCATAGATTGGGACATGGGCTTTTGTGACCCTCAGTAGATGGTTGCTGGACTGAACTGTGTGCCCCCAGAGGTCCTTAGAGTGCCTCGCAGATGCCTGACAAGACAGGGTGGATGCCTGTGCGGGATTTCTTCAATCAAAAACTCAGAGCCTACAGGTCATAGGACAGAATCAGCTGCCTGCAGGGCTCATCGACCTTGGCCTCTGAGATTTGCAGCTTTGCCACAAAAGGATCACAAAGGGCAGATGTTAATGGTGGCCTGTATTTGCATTTGGTGAAGAAAATTCTGAGACCCTGCATGCAAAATGAGCCTAGACACCCAGCTTGTGACAGCCTGCCAATTCCATCCACTAGCCTCTGGTATCCTTCCTGTCTAGGTTTTGAAAAAGTCAAAAGAAGCCTGGAGATTCCAAAAAAATTCCCAGTGCACAGCAATTTATGTTCCAGAAATGTCTTTTCTCTCTTCATGTTAGGAGTTTCTTATTTTTCTTGTTACATACAACAATGGATAGAAAGTGGATTTAATAACTGGGGGAAATGAGTTGGCTATGCAAAGCTCCAGCTGACCTAGTGGGTAAATACTAGCCATGGAGTTAAGAGGAGGGAGTTAGGGGGTATGAGGAAAAGAAATCAGTAAAGACAAACTCTTCACATTTGAGGTTAATTCTGACCAGAGACTAACAACAACAACAAAAACAACAACAAAAAAAAAAAGATTTTTTTTTTTCATATCTCAATTCTTGGGATTGAATGTTTTTAAGATTGCTCTAACACTTTTGTGTTGCTTCTAAGGAAACTCTTGAGCCCCACCCCCACCCCCCACACAAATCTCCTGTCCCCCATTCTTGTTCTCAATTTCCTTTATTTATCCTCGCCTTCCCTAACATTGATGTATATATTCTTACACCACAGACTGGACACATTGGCTATTTCTTGCCAAAAGGAAACCACTAGGATATAATCCAAAACATGCCACCTTTTGGCTTGGGCTGGGATTCCCAGATCTAAGAATCCACCATGCAGTCTCTAGGTAGGAAAAGGACATCTGACAGGATGCATTTGAGGACAATTTGCCAAAGCAGTGAATATTCAAAGAATAGAAGGCTCCAATGAAAGAAAAGTTCTCACTCTAATACAAAGGGTGAAAGAAAGGCATTTGGTGCAGACAGAATGGGGGAAAAGTCCCATTTTTCTCTTGCTTTCTGTTCCCTGTGAGAATCAGAGTGAGCACAAAACCATGAAAACAATAGACCCAGCTGCAGGGGCAATAAGGCAATTTATTAGGGAGATGACATTTTTAATGAGAAACACTTGCTGGAGGAGAACAAAAGGGCTTCTTTGGTCAGAAAGATGCTCTTGAATCTCCTCTGAAGTGCATGAAAAAGTAATTTCATTTACGCGTCATACCCTGAACAGTGGAATTTCCTCAGGCTCCAGATGTTGTCCGGCACAGATGCTGAACAAATGGAACAAACGTCCTAAGAGTTTACAAAAATAAAGTAACTCAAGGGAATTTTATGAGTTTTGTGGCCAAGAAAATCATTAGCAGCTTAATAAAGAAAGGCTGAGGTTAGCAATATGTTGTTGGACATACAAAACTATTCATTATCATCTGAACTCAAATGTGGAGGTTAGTTTTCAATTTAGAAAAATAGAAATCCGTGGGTGTAGCTGCTGTGTTTTAGACTTCCTCATTGGACTTCTGAAAGTGATTTGGGGAATATTGTTTTGGCTAGATTCCTAAAATGATTAGAAGCAATATATTTATAGTTTGAGACTTGAAAATCTAAAACACAAAGATTAATATCTTATAGTAGCAATTCAAATGCTTCCAGAGAAACAGCAGTGCCACTATTTTGGCTTGACTTCCCCTCTGAGCATCATTCGATGTATCCTCAGCCCTGGACCAGCTAACACACAGGCGAGGCTTATAGTGATGGCTTACAGAAGAAGAGGAGCCTAGTCAAAGCACTTCTCTGAGCTGACGGCAGGGGCTGCAGTGTTCCCTGGAGAGCCACCAGGAATTCTATGTGAGCTTTGTCAAGCTAGCTTCTCCCTCGGCGGCTCTGACAGAGGCCTGTATGAGGGGCTTTGGAAGACCACGGTGTCATGTAGGGTATTTGAGGTCAAGACCTAAGGATCAACTGTGTTTGAAAATTTAGAACAAAATAAGCCTCTGATTCAAGTGTCAAGATGTGTGCATAGGACCCAAGTTACGGGTACAACTTCAGTTGGGAGAGCTCGTGTTAGGAGAGTCAAAAAAATACAGGTGCAAGACTATGGGGCAGCAGTAGGCAAGAAGGTAGAAGTAGCCAAAGATAGTTCCCACCATCTATTGGCTAAAAGGGCCAGATATCCTCCAAATGTCTTACCACCCCCATGTATAACAGGATTCTAAGCCCCTCGACACCACCAACATCGCTGCCATTGTCATCATGATCACAATGACTATGTTTTTATCAGTACTTACAATGCAGTGGTCACTTATCGATAGCTATTTATAAGCTTTATTGCTCACATATCTGCAAAGCAAATAATATCATCCATCTTCACATTTTAGGGACGAGACACTGAAGCTCAGAAAGGCTAGGCAAATTGTCCCAGGTTGCACAGACAGTGGTAGGGAGGGTACTCATGCCACCATCACCATCCCTCCTGGTCCTCAGCAGTCAGTAATCTGCCCTGGTGTCAATCTTTGAACCACTTTTAGCATTTAGGCTCAGCAAGGGGGAGATCTGCAAACTGGGAGGATCAGCCATACGGGCCAGCATGCAGGGATCTGGCCAGGGTGTTGCACCACAGAGCAGCTCTCTCCAGCTCCGGGAAGTGGTTTTTAAATAAACTTCAAAGCAGTAAATCATTTTCCACCTCTTAAACAGATGGTTGATAAACAAAGTAGGTGAAGTAATGTCCATACGTTTATTAACCTAGCTGTTGAAACGTGCGTGTGGATCTTTAATCTGTCAATGAGATTGAGTAGGAATGCAGTGAGCCAAGGCCGACGCTCTTTATTATCCTGCATCAGGACAACTTTCGCTGTTGTCTGTTTGCTGACATGGTCTACCTGGCATTGACTCAGTAAGGAGGCAGAAGATGACACGGATCAAGACCAATTAACACGTTCCGTGCAGCTGTTTATTGCTATCTGCAGTGAAGACAGCATCTGAGGAGTTCCTGGCAGCCGGCAGCCTTTTCCAAGCAAAAAGCAGCTCTTCCAGTGCAGAAATCAGGTTGGCTTTAAGCCAACAAGAGTGATGGTGCTTTCAAGAACAAAGGATAATCAGGGCTTTTAATCCTAAAATGACTGAATTCTGATCAGAGAGTTTAAATAGGGGAAACTGGCCAAGAAATAAAATTTCAGTGGTTTCCATGTACCTAGTGCTTGTAAATGGGTACAAAGAGTGGCTTTTGCAGAACCCAAATCCAGAAAGATTATATCAAACTAGAGAAAGAGCACAGTATTGGTGGCTACTGGTTATAGAAGGCCCTCAATGCGTCCAACGCTATGCACACTCTGCCTTTTATGCTTCCTGACAGCCCTACCAAGTAGCTGCTGCTGTTTCTCCTTGAGCACATCGGGAAATTAAGGCTCAGAACAGACAATTTGTTCGAGGTCACGCAGCTGGTCAGAAATGAAATTGGTCACACCCAGACTTACCTCAATCCAAAGCTAGTCCTTTTGATCACTTGGTGTAAAGTTAAGACCCTTTATGTATTCCTACAATCAACTAAAATGACTAATGACTTCTGTAAGAGAACATCTGAAAAGGCTAAGAAAATTACTTTTGGGATGAAAATAGAGATGTTTTGAACAGGTGATGTTAAGTTTTGAAGAAAGTAACATAAAGTCACTCAAAATAGCTCAAGTAAGAAAAGAAATCAGGAGAAATTGGGGCTGGTTTATGGCACTGAAAGGCAGGAAGTGACTCTGATCTTTAAAAGGGGCCATACCTGGATGTAGAAAGCCATTGTCCGCATCTTTCTTCATCATTTCTTAGTCCCTTTCTAGACCAATACCTCCACTGTGTACCTGTTCTCAATTCAAACCACTAGTCCAGACTGACACAAATCACAACTTCACAATTAGAATCTTCCAGAAGAGAATCTGATCAGCTCCATTTGGATCAGGCACCTGTGACATCCTGCTGCACCTCCCCCACTTCATCCAACCCTGGGCCAAGGTCCCTTCATGCACTACAGACAGCAGCCGTCTCTCACACTTGCACAGCCTTGCCTATGCTTTGAACTAGTTCATTAGCTTATTTGAGCCGAGTCCCTAAAGGTAGAGAGTTTGGAATTCAGAGTCAGACCGAATATAATTTATGGCTTTTACCAGCTCAACCATTTGCCAACTCAGTAACTGTATGAATCACTTAATCACAGAGTCTCGGCTTGCTTCCCTAAAAAGGGGCCAATCATCATAATTACTTTATATTATTGCTGTGAAGATTCAATGCAATCTAACCTTAGCAGAGTGCTCACCAATTGCTGGCCGTTATTATCTTAAATGTTAGCAAAGTAAACTTCCTGTGAAGGTGAACAAGGCAGGGGATATTACCCGCCCTTAACAGATATAGACACTGAGATTCAGAGAGTTTTGGTGATTGCCCAATTTTTGTATAAAATGTAAGGAATTGAACTAAGACTAGATTCCAGAGTACTTTCCATATACCATGTCTTTCCGTGCTACAGCAGAGAAAATATTTAATAGCCTCTGTAGAGATAAAGGCACATGGTAAGTGGAGGTTGGGTAGGTTGGGGTGGGTCTCCAGTGAACTCCCAAATTCACTCACACTATCCTAAGATGCTCTCAGAGGCAAAGACTTTTAGATGCCTCACCGTCTCTCACCTCAAAAGTCCTCTCATTTTGGGTGTTAATACAGGCCCTAGGCCACAGTCAAAAGGTGACAAATCAAAAGAATTACAAACAATTCACATACGGGTCAATCAATTTTTGTGCTTCCGCTTTCTCAAATGAAGGTCTTCTGGAGTGGCTCAATGACATTGATCAAACATAGTGAAATGAGGGAATGATGAATATTTTAAATATACAGACATTCTTCCAAGGGATTTTAGAAAATTTAGTGAAAACAGTCAAACAATCTCAATGGGGTAACCCTGCGGCAAGGGAGTATACACCTGTCTGCTCTCCTTGGCCCTTTCAACCATTCGGTAAATGTTTCTGCGTGACCCACACACTGTGGAGGATGGCAGGATGAGCCAGGGGTGGATGGAAGAAAGGAGAACATGTTGAGGTTATCACTCACATAGACACCCTTCTTCGCCCACTCCTCCAGAGTTCAGCACCAACCCAAAAGGTGAGTAAACTACATTTGCTATTTATGCAAAGGGCTGTATAAATATTTATGAGCCTGGGAGTTAGAAGGTGAAGGTTGTGATGTATCATAACTAAATATGCAGCTATGAGGAATTCAGAGTTCTAAACATTAGACCAGTGATGAAACAAAAGAAGTTAGGGCATTTGAGAATCTGTGGTGACCTCCCTTTTGGTTTGAGAGAACAATTCAAATGTCAGCGTACCATGAGTTGTGCAAAGTCATGCTGAATGCATTTGGTGCCAATAGTCAAATGAGTCCCAACTGGAGGGTGGAGCAAAGCAGCTGGAAGCTCTCTGCCTGTGCAATGGTCCCTCGGTCATGCAGTGCTTGTAGCACAGTTCCAATAAGAGATGGTCAGGAGCATCTGGGGAACTAGATGAGACTGTAACTATGGGTGAGATGGTCTGTAGAACAATAAAAGACACTGAGAAAGAAACACTGGGACAAAAAGTCATATATGCATAAAGGAGAATTATGGAGGCACAAGGCTTAATACACTTAAAAAAGTATGCACTTGTATATCCTGCAAATTCAGAGTTCTACTGTGCTGGGCTTTATCCTGGTGTGGTGGTCATTGAGCCTGTTGGTAGATATTCTGATTCTCCTGGGTATGTGATGGGATAATACTTGCTTGCTCCTTTGAAGCTAGGTATAGCCACATGATTTGCCTTGGTTAATAAAATTACTAAAGTGATGTGCATCACATGTGAATTAAACTTTTAAGAGCCACATTCCATCTCCACTACTGTGGAAATTGTGGAAGTATGTGTTGCAGTGAAGTGCACATCATGGAGGGACCATGGTGAGCACAACCCTCTGATAATCTGCAATGGATAATGTGATGGATAATTTTATGTATCAACTTGACTGGGCTAAGGGATGCCCAGATAGCTGGTAAAACATTATCACTGGATGTGTTTGTGATAGTGTTTCCTGGAGAGATTAGCACTTGAATCAGTAGGCTAAATGAAGAAGGTTGCCTTCTCCAATGTGGGCACCATCCAATCCATTGATGGCCAGAGTAGAACAAAAAGGTAAAGGGCGGGAAAATTTACACTCTCTCAGCTTCAGCTGGGACATCCATCTTCTCTTGCCCTTGGACATCAGAGCTCTTGGTGCTCAGGCCTTTGGCCTCAGAGTGGGACTTATACCATAGGCTCCCTTGGTTCTCAGCCTTTGGAATAAAACTGAATTACACCACCAACTTTCCTGGCTCTGTAGCTTGCAGATGGCATGTCCTAGGACGTCAGCCTCCATAACTATGTGATTCTATTCTTATAATAAATATATTTTTTATATCTATCTATCCATCCATCCATCCATCCATCCTACTGGTTCTGTTTCTCTGGAAAACGTTGACTAATACAGATATCTAGCATAATTAGGAATTCAATTTTGTTGTGTAATCCACTGAGACTTGGGGATTGTATGGTTTTCCAGCATAATCTAGTCTATTGTATACCAGTTGATACTGTTGCAACTGCTAGCGTGTCTGGAGGTATCTGGAAGGCTCTTGTAGGTTTCCAAAGCAGTACATGACTAGCAGAAAACTATGAATCCAGTAGTAGATTTGATATAGGAGGTAAAGAGATATGTTCTAACTCGACAATCACATCTTTACTCCTGGATTAACACCCTCTCTACTCACCCTGTCTTCTACCTCTTGCCTTCATCTAGGCAAATTTGACTCTGGCTTCAGGTTGGCTTTCCTCCATAAAACTCTCTCAAGGTGGTCTTCTACATGGAGATGCTCCACAATTAAAGCTGGGAAAGGCTTTCTTCACTCTAGATGGGTGAGTTCAGGAAGCCAGAACAGGGCAAGTCTCCCTTAATCTGATCTGATGGCTGTCTGGTTAAGGCATCGGACTTGAAATTAAAAAACCAGTTCAAGCCCAACTCTTATTTTCAGTAAAGGCAACACGGATGAGCACTGGATTCTTAATACTGGTTCTAATGCACAGATGTGTTTTTGATAAGACTGGATGAGCTCAGGGATTTGAAATTGTTTTCTAGGGGTTCTTAAAGCCTCAGGAAATAATTGAGAGGGAAAGCAGAAGCCTGAACAGGTGAAGTTCAGGTCTACATCTCCACTTGCCCAGAGCTCCTCTGCCTCATCTATTGTGCTTCTCAGGCAGGTAAGAGAAATTTATATAGAGCTAATATTTTAAGACTTATTTATTTTACCTTTACCTGTAAGAAGCTTTTATCTGATCTTGAGCCACCATTTTTCCACCCATTCCTTGGGAGTGGACAGAAACAGTTTTGTGGAATCAGAACCTATCTGGGTTTTAATCTAAATTTTACTTTGGTTAAATGACTTAATGTTTCTCAGCCTGTGAAATGAAGAAATTGATACTTTCTTTAAAATGTTTACTGAAATTTAAATACTATGTGATGTGTTTAGCATTTAGTTAATGCTTAGTTCTCAGTGAATACCACTTCACTATTTTATCCTTTCTCTCAATCTTTTCCCAGTATGACTTTGTTAGGAGGATCTTAGTCTTGCATTCCCCTCTTCCAAATAAATACAGCCTAAATGATTCATTTGTCATAACTAAGATGATTGCAAATGTACGTATTTTGAACAGCAGAATCTTACATTATTTACAAACTTCTTGCTTTTTTGCATACGAATTAAGATTGGTATATGAACCCATCAATTATCAACATGCTAGAAAGTCTAGTCACCCCATAACTAAAACTCTGACAAAGTATCGATTGCTTTCTGTGAAAGAATAGTTCTAGAAAGGGATTTTCAGAGGAATATATACACACACACACACACATATTTATATAAAGAAATATTAGCGATGGATAGTTTACTAAGGAGAAAAATCTGAGACTTTGAAATGGGCTCAAAACAAAAAAAATGAGTGACTATCCTGTCTAGATCATCCATCTCTTGTTCATAGACATGGAAATCAATGTGTCTGGTGATTTGCAACTGATTATTGCTCTGTGGCTAGACACATTTTATATCAGTTTGTAAACTCATTTCAGAATTGCTAATTATTATAAATGCCTCTGCTCTTTGAAATCTCTTTTAAACCAATTGTAACATTTTACCTGTTCCCTTATTAATTAATAAGCTAATAAAGTCTTCAACACCTGTTCCTTTTATATCTGCATAACAGTCCTAATTATACCATGTCTTAAAAATGATTCTTCAATAGTTTTAGTGACAATTTACTCTTCTGGCTCAGACTGGGAAAAGGGGGTGGGGAGAGAGAGTGCGGTATTATTTTTACAAGGCTTTTGACTCTCAAGAGACATCACAGATTGCCATTTTCACTTTTTCACCTCTAATAAGAATGAAAACTATAAACCCTGGGAAAATCTCAAGTTGGATCTTTTGGTTCATAATGAAGATGTCTAAGATTCAGAAAAGGAAAAGATTATAATAAAGTGTAGGGGGAAAATCATGAATTTAAAAATGTTTTGCCTGTATATGTCTTAAAATGGAAATATAGAAGATTTATTTTATAAATCAAGTAATTAATTGCTTCTTCTGACTGCCCAGACTCTGGGTTATTTTCTTATAAAATCTGAGCAGGCTGTAGTTTTTACAAATATGGCTGTGGAGGACATCTGGTTGAGCAGAGCGGGATGGTCCAGTGTGGCCTTCCTGGACGAGGCAGGCAGCCAGCCTCGCCGTACATCTTTCCGTCATCCTTGGTGTCTCTCTTGCTCAATGATGTGCAAGGAATTGTTTGGGAGAAATGAGACCCAGGAGAGAACAAAAGGAAATTCAACACTGTAAATTAAGAGAGACACTCATGGCCTTTCCAACCAATCAAAGGAAGATAAACAGGGTCACAATAAGAACAGAGAAACCTATCTGGAAAATTCAGCATATTCTCAGAAATCTAGTTTTCTTCCAAAAGATTGATAGATGAAGAATTAATCATTGCCCAATATAGTAACTGACACATTAATATACAATTTAACATAATTAAATTCATTTCTTAAGTCTTGAAGGAGAAAAATTTTTTTAAAGAATCACATATTTGTAAATGGAAAATGAGAACAGTATGTGGAGAAAGAACAAAGAAGTGGGGTAAAACATTTTTGGACTAAAGTACTGTAAACAAATAAAAAATTTTCTTCATTTAAATTTATTTTTATAAATTTAGAGAGGTGACAGCTGTATTCTAAGTAGTGTTAATTATTAGTAACAGGAGTTCTATGCCATTATTCTTTTTAGTTTTGTCTTCCTGCTGTTAAATCCAGACGTTAAACTCTCTTTAAAATAATTGATCACTAAAGGCCTACGAAAACTCATGTAGTATTCCTGGGGATATTTTTTCTGGAAGGCTGAAGTTTCTTATCTTGAAACTATCGTACAAGGTAAGGTAAAATAAAGTTCCCATATTTAAAAAAATCATATTTTCTATTTCTATCATTAGTAAAGAACAGTTTATGGAGGCTTCAGAATATGCAGGGCTGTGCACATAAGCACTGAAAGGATGTGATAGCCAAGGAGTACCAATCGGCAGGGATGATGTAGACATCCATTGCAGGTGAGCAAACTGGGAGCTTAGATACATTTCTGGAAGGCAATTTATGAATATATATGAAAACCCTTAAAGATTTCCATAGCTTTTGACCTAGCAATTTTCACTTAATAAAATTTGTCCTAAGGACATAATTAGGGATGTGCCTAAGGATTTGGCAGTGGATTGTTTAACACAGCTTAGATTAAAATAGAAACTAATAAAAAAAAGATCAGCGCTGTGGGATTAGTGAGCACATTACCATACACATCTGTCTGATAAATCTGAAACATCTCTTAGAAGTAATGCTTTAGAAAAATTTTAATGATATGAAAATCAAAACAAAAAGCAAAAATGTTCATAATATATTTAAGTGGGAAAAAGCAGATGTAGAGTGTGTGTATGTGTGTGTGCGGTGTGTTTGCAAGTGTGTACGTGTGCATGGATACACACACATTTATTTTAATTTATTTATATTTACTTACATTTGGATCAACATATCAGAATATTTACCATGCTGAATCCTGGGACACACAAATATGAATTTTTTAAAGTTGTTTTGTTTTGGTTATTTCATTTTGAAAAATTTCTACAATAAATAGGTCTTACTTATAGCACTCAAAAGGGTAGCTTATTTCTATATTTTAATTTATTTCTAAGATAGAGGAATTGGAATAAATCTTTCTAAATACCTATATATATCCTTGGTGTTTATATTCATTGTTAAATTTGGACTTTATCCCAAGCATATTAATAAGGTATTCTTAATCCTTTCTTAATAAATCTACTAATGGGAACGAGGAGAGGTTAAGTGACTTGCCTAACGATAATTCAGATGAGTGTTGGAACTGGCATTTGACCCTCTGTCTGTCTCCAAAAGTCTTTACTCTATATTTAAACCCAAAGCTTCTAAATGCTTTGGCTTAATCAACCTAATAGCAAAATTATAAGCAAGCAAACCCAAATCTGTAAATTTATTAAATTAAAAATTATAAACAGGTGTGATTGTACTAATATAGTATGGATATTATAAAATATACATAATAAGTATATTTTAGAATAGAAATAGAAATATGTAAAGGATTATGGAAAATGAAAATATCTAGAAACTCAATACTTTACCCTGAACCCCTATGAAATCTTACACTGTCCTTCAGTATCACCCCCCAAGTGTTGACCACTGCATTACACCACTCCTCCCTAGAGTGTTATCATACTCATGTGCGCAGAGTGTGCTACCATTTGGACAAATTCTTTTAACTATTGACTCCTTTTATACTGCCTACACTCTGCATTTGAAACTGGTTAATGAAAAATGAAAATGAGAAGTGCTTTATTGGTGACATTTCCAATCATTGGCCCTCATCCTCAAGTGGACCAATGATGATGCCTGGTGCTCATTCATTTTCCTGCTCATTACTCTCCCACCACTCCATCCCCAGATATTCCAGACTTTCCTCCTGCCCCTCTCCCCACTCTTCAGTCTCGATTCATGACCTTGCCTCCTATTTCCCTGAGTGGGGAGAAGAACCTCAAAGGAGAACTTCCGTGTGTCTCTCAACCAGACTTGCCAAAGGAAGGTGACTCAGCCTTCCTTCCTGTTACCATAGATAGAAATTTTGATGCTCCTAGCTAAAGCCAAATTATCACAGAAATAAGAATATTGCTCTCACATTTCCCCTTTCTACCATTAGCAAAGATATTTACTCTTATTTCACTTGCTAAAAAAAACCCCAAAAAACCTTTTAACCCCACTTTCCCCTTCCATTCCTGTGCCATTCTTCTGCTCCCTTCAAGGAAAACTTAACAATTTGTCTCTACTTGCCATTTCTAATTTCTTCATCCCATTTTCTTTTGAACTTGTTCCAAACAGGATTTTGCCTCTGATACTCTACTGAAAATGCTCTTGCCAAGGTCATGGCTATATGGGTTGTTCATTCCTCATTCTTATCTTACCTGGCACCTTTGACCAAGTCCACCATGCTCTGCTCCTTAAAGCTCTTTCTTCCACCCACCACTCTCTCCTGCTTTTCTTCTGTCTTACCACTGGCTCCCCCTCAGTCCCCTTTACTTTCTCTCCTTGCCTTGCTGACCTTTGATGGGTAGAACATCCTGGGATGCCATTTTTGGCCTCATTTTTCCACTATCCTCAGTAATTCCCTGAGTGAGTGCATCCATTTGATTATTTTGAATTTCATCTATATTTTTATTACCCCCAAATTTATGAAGTGATCCTCTCCCTGATCTGGGCTCTCTACTTGATTTATTTACTCAGTTGTCTAACAGGCACCCTAAGTTTAGCATGTCCAAGGTGGAACTCCATCTCCTTCCCCCACCACCGGCTTGTCCTGAAACCTTTCCCAGACTAGTTAATGGCATCTCCAATCTGCCAGCTTGGACACCTCTTCTCTCTCACATCTCACATGCAAATCCTGTCTGCTCAACCTCCAAAATATTTCCCCAAATCAGCCCCATTACATCCACTCCACAGCTACCACCCTGATTCAGGTCCTCAGCATCACTTGCCTGGAATCATTTTACTGCCCTGTAACTGGTCATCTCGATTCTGCCCTTTCTACAGTCTATCCTAACACAAAATCCAGAGAGAGTGCTAAAACATTTCTGCTCAAAATCCCTCTGATTGCTTCCCAGTGGTATCTTTCTCCCTACCTCCCTGAGCTCATCTCTGCCTCTGGCTCACTCCACCCCAGCCACACTAGCTTTCTTGCAGTTCCTTGAAAATGCCAGGCTTGCCCCTATCTCTAAGTCTTGCCCTTGGGATCAGAAATACTTATTTCTGGAATATTCTCCTCCTAGCTTCCAGGGGGCTTGCTCCCTCACCTCCACCAGGTCTTTTCAAATATATTTCCCTATTTTAAATTGAAGTACTTCCCCTTCTCGACACTCTCTTTCCTCCTTATTATGCTCCATGGGCTTTTTTGTTTGTCTGTTTTTGTTTTGTTTCGCTTTAGTTAGTGCTTGCACCACCTAACACACTATAGTTTACTCATTTTTTATTGTCTGTCTTCACTTGCTAGAATCAAATATTTGGGAGGATGGGAACTTCTGTTTTGTTCATTACCTTGGCTCTAATGGATATAACATCGCCTGGCACAGAGTACACACCCAATAAATATTTGTTAAATGAATGAATGCATGCATGGGAAAATAGAAATATATGCATATATACATGTAATTGCTTATAATTATGTAAAGCCATTCCAAAAGGTAACACACCCTAGAATAAGAACCTAGGAATAGCATAAAAGGTGTACAAAAGAGATTCTTTGCTACATATTTTTTATTGTATGATGCTTCAGTCATGTGAATATATTATCAATTGAATAAATTATCAAAATAAGTAGAGAGGTCTACTTGTCAGACTCTTGATGCAGCAAGAGCACCAGAGCTTTGCTAGATTGGATACATGCTTCATTATATTTACATTTATTTACCCAAATCCTTATTGTTTTCTGCTTCTCCTCCATCATGTTTTCTCTGAAGCTCTGGCGTAAACTCTCAGTACTCACCTTGCAAGGCTTTCTGCAGGGACACCATGAGGGCCTTTTTGGTTAATATTCAATTGAGATCACTTTTCACTTTCTACTTATTCATGGAGATTGCTACTGCAGCTGAACTGAAAGCCCACCAAAGCCTTTCCAGTGGATTCAGGGGGAACATATTTTTCCACAAAACACCAGATGGTTTAGAACATTTAAACAATTCAGTGAAGATCATATTCAGATAACGAACAAATATGATAACTAACAGAAAAAAAGAAAACCAGACTTATTCCCTAATACATGCCTGGAGCTGATCCACGAATTTTTGTGTGAACAATTTCATATCACCAAGTTGTCATCACTATTTTAGCCCCGGAAATGACTTCACCTAAACAACTCCTACATATTCTTCAGAGCTTAGTTTCATAGTCACCTCCTTCGAGAGGTCTCCCCTGATTCCTCCATCTGATTTAGGTTTCCTTCCTCTCAGAGAAACCTTAATTGCATTCTTCATAAGACTCATTTTTTTCTTTTTGCATTCTTTCACATATGCACCTTGCAGGTGTGGGGATTTTCATGTGTTACTTGGTACTTTCTCTCCAATGCCTATCATGGTGACTTGCCCATGACAGGTGGCCCATGAAACTTTTATGAATCAATAAGTAAATGAATTAACAAATTGTTTACTATGTGTCATATTTTAAGGCTAAAGAAAAATAAAATCACCCAGAATCCACCTTGCAGGGGATAATTTTTCCTTGCAACCAATCAGCAAAATACAGTATTTCTTTAAAAATTGAAACATACACTAAAGAAATATTAAGATAAATGCTAAAGTAAATAAAAAACATTTTTCTATCTGCAAAGTGTCTTGCACAAATGTCAAAATGAATCCGTAGCAAAACACAGTGCTTAAAAATAAATATTCCCCTTGTAGAATGAAACATTATGTTGACTGAGTTTTCAGCTCCATGGTTAAAATATTAATACCTTTCACATCTGAGGGAGGAGGTGAGCCAAAATATAAATGTTAAGATAAAATTGCTTATGAAAATGTAGAGTTTAGTTTATAACATCCCTTGGAGAACAAAAGTGTCTTTCTCACCAGTACCCAGCAATAGAATTAGGTTATGACCATCACCTCAGGGAGAAGCTTGAAATGTGTCTGACAAGCAGAACCTCTCAGAGAGGTCAAGGACATCAGAAGAAACCTCATCCAAATGACAATGTATTCATAAAAAAAAATGTGGCACACAGCCAGCAACATTTCTACCTCTCTCTCTGTCTCTTTGTGTGTGTGTGTGTGTCTCTTTTTCTCACACACACACACACACACACACACACACACACTCATGCCATTTGTTTTAGGCTGACACATAATATTCAATGCTCTTGGTATTCTAGGTGACCTCCGGTGAAAATTAACAAGAGAAGAAAGAAAAGGAGGAGGAAAAGGAGACGGAGAAGTGGCATGAAGAGGACACACACACACACACACACGACATGCATGCATACACACATAGAGTTTCATTTATTTTCCCAATATCTCCAGGTTGAAAGAAAAGAAGAGAATTACTTTGATCATTGTAAGGATAAAAAAGTTGAGGAAGGGAAAAGCTAAAACAATGCCCACAAGTTCAATTATCTTGGGCAAGGAGACTTCTGAAGCCTGAACTGTAGATTTCATCAAGATAAGAATGTTAAATCTTAACTTTTCACTGAAAAGGATTCCTACCATTCACCACGTGCAACTGGCAGTGATAGGTGACATAATCATACATATGAAAAAGTCCTGATAGAGTTTTTCTAAAATTTGAAAATAATACTAAAAACTTACTTGAAAATCAAAAAATAGCTCCTTAGTATTTACCCAAAGAGTTGCAAACATATGTCCTCGGGAAAACCTGAGTGTTTATAGCAGCCTTATTTATAATTGCCATAGTTGGAAGCAACAAAAATGTCCCTCCCAAGGTGAATGGATAAATAAACTGTGACACATCCAGGCACTGAAATATTATTCAGCACTAAAAAGAAATAAGGTATCAAGCCATGAAAAGACATGGAGGAAACTTAAATGCGTATTACTAAGTAAAAGGAGTCCATCTGAAAAAGCTACATACTGTACGATTCCCTGTATGATCTCCTGGAAAAGGAAAAACTATGGAGACAGTTAAGACCAGTGGTTGTCAGAGGCTAGGGGGCGGTGGATAGGAATAGGTAGGATGCAAAGGATTCTTTAGGGCAGTGAAATTTATTCTGTATGATATTATAATGGCAGATGCATGTCATTGTACATTTGCCCAAACCTATAGCATATGCAAGACCAAGAGCAAACCCTCATGTAAACCATGAACTTTGGGTAATAATGAGGGTCAGTGTAGGGTCGCCTAACTGCTGTTGTAACTCAGTCTTCAAAAGGCCATTGCACTGTTCTATCAAGATAGCTGGGAGGATGGGAACAAAGTAAGAACAGCGATTTCTATATGGTCCATTTCCACTCCTCATTTGCCATGAAGTGAGCTTCTTTATCAAGAGCAATGCTGCAGGGAATACTATTATGGTGGATAAGGTACTCTGTGAGTCCCCAGACTTACAGAAGCACTACATGCAGAGAAAACAAATCCATATCCAGAGTTCCTATTCCAATAAGAACAAAACACTGATCATTCCATGATAGAAGAGTCAAATGTAATCAACATGCCACCAGTAGCTGGCTGATCACCCCAGGGAATGGTGCCATCACTGAGGCCTCAGTGCTAGTCTCTGCTGCCAGAAGACTGGGCACCCAGTAGTGGATATGGCCACATCAGCCTTGGTGAGTAGAAGTTTATGTTGCTGAGCCCATGCATAACCTCCACCATGGCCACCCCAACAGGTGCGGCTGGGTAAAAAGGCTGATGAGTATTCACACAATGGGTTATGCTTGCTATTTGACTATTAAAAATCTTCTGTTGTTGAGGTCACCTTTCAGTGAGCATTCACATGGAACACAAATATCTTCACATTTTTTGCCCAGAGAGGTCTATTCATAAACTTCCTCCTAAATTTTTGCCACCAATTTTCTTATCAGGTTTTTTCTAAGTCCCCAAACATCCAGCCAAACCATTGGCCACAGCCCATGAGTCAGTATATAATTGACATGTCTGGCCATTTCTCTTCCAAGCGAAGTGAAACAACCACATTCTAACTCCTGATACCAAAATCTTTATTAGTCAGCTTGGGCTTAAACAACTGAAATTTATGTTCTCACAGTTCTGGAAGCTGAAAGTTCAAGATCAAGGTGACGGCATGGTCATGTTCTGGTGGGGGCCCTCTTCCTGGCTTGCAGACAGCCACCTTCTCTCTCAGTTTTTCCATGGCCTTTCCTTGGTGTGTGCACATGGTGAGAGAAGAAAATCTCTCACTCTTCCCCTTCTTACAAGGCTGCCAATCTTATTGGGTTAGGATCCCACTCTTATGACCTCATTTAACCCCAATTACCCCCTAAAACCGCTATCTCCAATTAGTCACGTGGGGAGCTAGGGCTTCAACATGTGAATCTGGGGAAACATAACTCAGTCCATAGCAGAAGCATCCGGTCCCAGACTTTCACTGATACCTGAAATCCAGCCAGCAGTTGACCTCACAACCCCCTACTCCTTTACCAGGGATTGGAAGAGCAAATAACCACATGCTGGGACTTCACAATGGAAACAGGGCTGAGACTGTTTCAGAGCTGTAGGGCTGTGAAGGAATCAGTGGGGGTTGCCAGGGCCAGCACCTATAGGCATATCTGTCACCTGCCCATCACAGCTCCAGCCTCAGGTTTTCTCTTCTGCCTGGACCTTGAAGGTCAGATGCCAGATCTATGACAACTGACAATTTGTGAGAAGAGAGAGAGTTGCTCATAGGGGCTACATAGTCTTCCCACCACAGCAAGGACTGTTGTCTTCTCAGGGGACACACGTATAATTCCTACTATAATAAATTTAACTTCAGTTAAAAATAATAAATCTCCTTTTGTTTAAGGAATAGTCCTTTGGGATTTCTGCTTTTGCTTTCAGAAAACTGATATCAGAAAAATTGAATCCATGTGGTCAGGAGGGGAAAAGATAGGCTAAATAATGGATGGGACCTGGTCTTCTAGCAGGCAGGTTAAAGATGGGAAAGCAGGCTTGCGTTTTGGACTAGAAACCCTTTGGCTTGGTGGGGACACGGAAGACCCAGAGACTGTCCATTCTCTCCTCTCCCAGCCCTTGCCATGTGCCTCTTTCCCAGAGGCACTGATGATATAAATGTGTCCTCCGTAAACAGAGGGGGCATGACTAGAACATTGACATGAAATTCTAACAGTAGGAAATAGGGAAAAAAATGTATCTATGTATAAGGATAGATATGAATATGCATTTTAGACCAGAGACTAATTTTTGGGTTCCATAAATCAGACACTGCATACAGCTCATTTTTATCATTTGCGAATTTGACCTACCTTTGGACTCTCGTTAATATTAAGTCCTATTCTCTTGGTTCCAATAGTATAGGACAGTGGTTTAAGTGCACGACAGCTACCCTGTGACCTCGTAGGTCACAGAAAGTCACACCCTCTATTGCTGGTTAATCATTGGACAGTTTACTTAATCTCACCAAGTCTGGTTTTATGGTCTGTAAAATAGACATCATAATAATACTTAACTAATAAATTTCCTCGAAGGCCTAGAGATAATCCATATGCAGCAATTATCCTGGTACCTACTATGTAGTAAATGCTCAGTAAATGTTGTGATTAGTATTTTTACCTCTCCATGAATCCATGCCTGTGCTGTAAAATAGGGATAATATTTACACTTACATAACAAGTTGCTATATAATTATATGAGTTAATACACGTACAGGTATTTAAAAAATTTTCAGACTCAGAGAGGGGACATTCCATAAGAATTACCTATTGTTCTTCTCCTGCCTCACCTTGTTCTTGGCCAACCAATTCATTAGCTTTTCACACACCCTGTTGCCCTTGAACAATTAGAAAGGGAAACTATCTCTAATAGTTAAAGGGCTACTCAGGTTTCTTTTCCTAGATCTCTTCAAGGCAGTGAATATCAAGGCTAAGTGTAACCAACTAATGACAGGAATTAACAGTTATTGCTTTGGGCATAAGTTGAGAAAATGTCCCGCATGCCTGGCTGCCACTGCAGCACCCAAATGCTTACATGGGGCACTGCCCCTCTCAGAAAAACAGGTTATACTAGAATTAAAATGACTTTTCATGGGTTGAAGACACAATTCACCAAGTGTAATTAGAAAGACAATTTTAGGAATTATTAAGAAAGTGAAAAGCGTTTTACAGTGCCTCAAGAACTAGAATTGACTTTATTTAATCTTTGCAACTTAACTGGCTCTGCATTACTAATTTTTGAATTCTGTGTCCAACTGGTTTTAGATTCGTGAATCTAAGACAGCCAAATTGGTTATTGTTTCTCCCGGAAGGCAAATGCGGTAGGATTGACTAGATGTGACAGACGGATTCTATTAAATTTACAAGTTTAAGTGAAACTGGCTAGTTGCAATGGAAAATCTTAATAACTTGAATCATAAATGCTATTTTCATCAGTCATGGTTGAAATGAAATTTAGAATATAAATTGTTTTAAAGGACCATCATCTGAAGGGCCATGGACTAGGGCATTGGTGCATTAAAATATTAAAGTATTCTCGACAAGTTTCCCAAAGAGGAATTACTATATTTCAATCATCTTGATTTCCTACAGTTTTCTGAATGTCCCTACCTACATTGGAAGAGTAAAGAGAAGGTGGTGGCCAGTCTGTCAGATGCTTCATATAGCCATGGGCAGGGCCAACTTTTACCTACAACCATGGGCAATTCTTTAAGGGCCCTTACAAAGTAAAGAGTCAGGTAGAAAGTAAAGGTCAGTAAGTCAGAAGGGAGTAGATCACCCAATCAAAAAGACAGGCTAGATAAAATATCAATATTTGAACCTAAAATGCAGATCTCGGAGTCATAGATTTGGAAGCAGGGAGCAGCATTTCAGGCAGGAGACCTGAGTTGGATGAAATATAAGTGCTATTTTCTCTGGCTGTTTCTGGTGTTGTAGGTGACATTCATATGTTTAACAAACGGGGAACGGAACCCAGCTTGAAAATGTAATCCTCTGAACGGTAGACACAGTGTGTCCATATTCTACCCAGGAACTGTAATGACCACAAATCTTAATTATGTTCAGTTGCACTGTAGATATCAACAATTGGCCATAAACATACAAAAAGGAAAGAAAAAATGTCAAATTATACATATTGCTAATAATCTCTTTTGCTATCTTTACTTCAGAAGCCTTTTCACAATATTCACCTGTGTAAATATTACACAGCCCTAAACACTGTCTAAATTGCATTTATTAAATGCATAAAGAAAAGCTATAGGTGGTAGGTATAAGTTACTAATGCCAATGAAAAAGCCATTATTTTTATTGTGCAAACTATTATTGTTTTATTGTAAGAAGCATATACTAGAATATTTGCATAAAACACACAGCTTATGCAAAATTTGACATGTATAAAATATATACAAGTCAAATTCTTTTAAGAAATACCTTGAAAATATTGTTACAGTTATCTAATATAAGACTACTTCTGCTTCCCACTATAGTCAATCTATAAACCTGTGTGTGGAGCTGGGAGGGAAGCGGGGTTGGGGGAATAAAAGAGTAACTTCTGGCAGAATAAAGATTTTTGTGGTCTTTGTTGGCTTGGCCCAGAGAAGAGTTTTCTAACTTGACGTGGGAAAGTTTTCATAAACATGGCAATAGCTACATGAGTCTACGACTGAGTAAGATGCCCATCTATGAGAAAGAGACATAATGAGGAAGTGGTAAGTCATACAGGAAGCTGAGTTAATTGATTATATTCACATGGAACACAGTAAGATCTGAATTTATATTGAACCATTCACATTTTAATGACAGTCAAGAGACTGAATATTCGGCTGATAAGTTTCTACTGTGATTTTTTAAATTCTTCTTTGTTGTATACAAATATCTGTTTACCCTAAAACTATTTTTCTCTCCATTTGTTAATAGAAACCTGGACTCTTTGTGGACTCCAGAGCACCATTCTCCTGATGAAATGCAGCACAGGGAGAGAGGGAGGCATGTGGACATCATCTCACTTTTCAGTCCCATTTCCAGACTGCTAGACTTCAGGCCCTTTCTCCCTGTCCGTATTTGTCTTATCAGTACCAACATCTCCAAAGGATGGCTGATCTCATTCTCTATCAAGAACTATTTCCACAAAATGCATTAAAGTTGGTGGCTCTTCCTGCTACCCTTCATCCTCTCATCGGGCCTCTGGATTCAACACCCACATGTGAAAACACATGGGATCCCGTGACTTCATTATTTCTTCATTTTGCCCCACAAATTTCATCTTCCACTCATTTTCAGCATTTGCCTTATACTCCAGATGTATAGGTCTCCTCTTCATCCCGAAAACATGCAAGCTTACTTCTGATTTGATACATTTCCTAAACATTGTTCCTCTTTGTTATTTATTTATTTATTTTTTATCATTAAAACTCTCCCATAATTCAAGGCAAATATCAAGCTCTCCTCCTTCTGTAAGATCTTTCCTCTCTACTTGGCTAAGCCATAATTTTCTCCTCTTCTGAATTCCTGCACTCATGCAGATATCCATGAACAGAGAGTAAGAGTCTATTAGCCTGAGGGGTTTGAGCACAATCTCTGACCAATTGCTGACTTAACCCTAGCGTAGCACGAAGAATTCAGGATGAAAAATAATAAATAAATTATGAATAATTTTCAAAAATAAATGGAGCCGAGACATTAGTGGCTGCATCTTGTAGGGAAGACAGAATTCACAGGATTAGTTTATGCAAGTTACAAAACAACAACCCTCAGAGAAACAGGGGTCAGAATCTAGAGTCAACAGAGTATATTACCCAGAATGTCTAGAATTCAAATAAAAACTATAAGACATGCAAAGAAAAAAGTGTGATCATATTTAGGGGAAAAAGCCTATCAAAAACTGTCTCTGGAGTGTCAGAGGTGTTAGATTTATTAGACAAAGACTTCAAAACTGAAATTTTAAATGTGTTTAATGAATTAAAGAAATCCACATTTGGAGAATTAAAGAAAAGTATGATAATAATCATTTAATGGCTAGGTAGTCTTATTATTAAATGAAACAGAAATTATAAAAAGGGACCAAATGGAAATATAGATTCTATGAAGTTACATGACTATACAATATAAGGTTGTATAAAGCAATAATTATAACACCATACTGTTGGACTTATAATATACATGTATACATATAATATTATATATGAAAACAATAGCACAATGAAGAGCGAAGGAAAAAGATACAGTAGAGCAATTTCTAAATTTTACCAGAATTTATATTAAAATTATGAAAACTATAATGAAAAACTTAGTAGACTTAGTAGAGTGGCTCTATAAAAATTGATATGGAAGAAGAAAGAATCAGTAAACCTGAACATAAATCAATAAAAAATATCAACTCCAAAGAACACTGAGAAACAAATGAAGAAAAAGAAATGGATCCTTAAAACCCAGCGAAACAAACAGCATTGAGCATAAGAATTTATGTAAAATGTTATTCCAGAAGAAAAGGAGAGAGAAAAGAGAAGAAAAAATATTTAAATATATAAATGGTTGAAAACTGTTCAAATGTGATGAAAATTACAAATCTAAAAATACAAGAAGCACAAAGAACCCCAAATAAGGTAGACACAAAAAGAATCACATCTAGATACAACATAGCAAAACTGTTAAAAGCCAAAGAGAAAATCTTAAAAACAGTGAAAAAAAATATAAGGGAACAACAACATGATAAACACCTAACATTGTCAATCAGGGATTCTAAATACAAAATAATTAGGTTTTTTTTGTTAGTTTACTCATTTGTTTGTTCTTAATGAAGGTGAAATAAGACTTTTCCAGATAATAACTAAGAGAATTCATCATTTGGACACTTGGCTTATCAAAAATAAAAAAATGACTTAAGGAAGTGCGTAAGCATAACAAATAGCCACCAAACAGAAATTCGTATCCAAAGGACAAAATGAAAAACACTAAAAATAGTAAATATGTAGGTAAATATATGACTTGATAAATATATATTTTTCTTATTTTTTTCCCTTTACTTCTTTAAAAGACATAAGGTTATCTTTCAAGATGGCTGACTAGAAGCACTCAATCATGCTTCATTCACTTAGAAGAACCAAAATAGTGCGTAGATAATCACACTTTGACTATATTATTCAAGAGGAAATACAGGAGTTCAACAGAAAATTGAAAGGAAATTCCAAAATCCAGGAAGAGGAAGGAAAACAGGCAGCCTGTGTGGCCAGGCCTGGCTGGGAATTGGGAGTGAACCCGCAAATGGGAGAGGGTGAGTGAGTGTCTTCCTGTGGCCCACGTTCTCCCTGGGGCCACAATATGGGCCACAACAGAGCACTTTGACCTTCCCAAGCCCTGAATATGACTTGCAGAGCACCTGAGAGACTGTGAGAAGGAAGTGCTGCAGGGAGAGAACATGTCCTGGGGCCCCTGCCCTTCCTGACACCTAAGTGACTGTAGTAAGATGCCATCCTTGATCCCAGCTCTTAACAAACTGTGCACAGTCCTGGGAGTTTGATGTTTGGGACCACAAAAAGCAACATGACTTATGAATTATCAGTATTCCAAAGGGTAAAAAGAGATCAAAATGCTTAGAAAACCTTTTTAATGAAACAATAGATAAAAACCTTCCAAGTCTAGAAAGAGATTTAGACATCCAGATACGAAAAGGTTAGTGATCCCAGGCAAATACAATGCAAAAAGGACTTCACCACAGCATTACGATCACTGTCTAACTTCAAAATGAAAGAAAGAATTCTAAAATCATTAAGAGAAAAGTGCCTAGTCACCTATAAAGAAAACCTCATCAGACTAATAGTGGGCTTCTCAGAAGATACATCATAGGGCAGAGAGGAATGGGATGATATACTCAAAGGACTAAAAGAAAAAAAACTGTCAGTCAAAAATTCTATATCCATTAAGATTAACTTCAGAAATGAAGTAGAAATAAAGTATTTTCCAGAAAAACAAATGCTGAAGGAATTCATCACCACTAGACCAACACTATGGAAACTGTTCAAGAAAGTTCTAAACCTAGAAGTGAAAGGATGATATTAACCATGATGAAAACACACAAAATTATAAAATTTTATTGCTTTGTAGCATAACAAGATTTTCCAGGTTCACCCTGTCCTCTTCCTGACCCAGTCATTTCTCCAGTATTCTCCAGTATCTCCAGTATTCCTGGTTGGTTTGGGGAGCTAACAGTGTTTCAAACCAGAAATGATATCTTTTTTATCCTCTCCCCTCTCCAATCAATCGAAACTCTGAAGAGTTGCTGAGTCCATAATAAATACTTCCAATAAATGGTGGTGAGATTAAATCTCATCATAATGATCTCAGAACACCTGAGTGTCCTGTGATGGATGTGTTGGTGAGCAAGGAGTGACAAGGGGATGGACTCGAGCTCTTGCTGGCACTGCTTTATTGGGGAGCATTTGTAGGTCGATACACAGTCAGATTCATTCTCTCCAACTATAAAAATAATTACCTGCTTCCTAAGAGTTCTGGGAAAATTAATTTGCTAATGTCTTTAAAGAGGTTTGAAGATCAAAAGTTCTATGTATATGCTAACATTATTATCTTAAATGGTTCTTTTGCTCCTGACTGAAACTGAGATGGCTAAATCACAATGTCATTTTTAAGCCATTATTCACCATCGTTTAATGCCCAAGCAGCACAAATCTGAATGGCGGCATTAGCGGGAACATGGAAGAAGCAGGATAGCACTAGTGGTTCTCGAGACTCAAAATCCAGGTGTGCGTGTGTTGAATCAATGTTCATTGACTCCCTACCATGCGTATCTACTATGTGTAAAAAGCACTGGGGATGGTCTTGTTTTCTAATTTTATTTCTCTTTTTTTCTCTTTATTATTACTTCTGAACTTGCAAAAATCTTCTGCAGAAGGCAGATAAAATTGTGCAAAAGAGATAATATGTCATGTTGAAGAGAAGCTGCCATAGGCAATGAGATGACCTGGTCTTAAACCCTACTAATAATGAGGCCTGACCTTGGGAGATGTAAATCACCTCTCTGTGACCCTCATTACCAATCCCATTCAGCAGTGGTGATACTGTGGGTCTGGCTGGCATGGCTATTGGTGATGCATGAAGAGCTGCAGAGACCATAGCAAGGGCCAGGATGTAATGAGCAAGTGAAAGAAAGGAAGGCTGGAATGTGTGTGAACTAAAGAGGGTGAAACTGCAGCCCTCTGTTGGTCTTTAGGTGTTTACTACCTACACAGTCATGGATGTAGATAGATAATGACAATTTGGGGTCTATCAGATATTTTAGTAGATTATTTATAAAGGTGGCTGCAATAATTCTACCCTTTCTTGTATGTGCACCCCTTTTGCAATATGATCTTGCCTCTTCTCCCATAAAAAATGGGACATGAATCTGGGATTTGCTTCAACCAAGAGAATGAATTTCAAGAAATGTTGTGACTCCCAAACTTTGAGCTTACGAAGACTTGCCACTTCTGCTCTCACCTGTGGGACACTGAGACAACAGTGCTGTGAAGAAGTCCAGAAGGAAAGACCACTCAGGGAAAGAGGCCCAGCCACGGCAGCCAGTCCTGCCATCTTGTGGGGCTAAGCTCCCACCATATACGTGAGCTCTGGCAAGGCCAGCAGAGAATCCACCAGGCCAACTCATAAGCTTACAGAAGTGATAAGTCACAGTTGTTAAGAGCCGTAATGGTAGAAACAGAAAACTGAGGCCAATAATAGAAATGCTTACTGAGCACTTACTATGGATCAGCACTTGTCCAAGGTTTTTTTCACAGAATTATTTTAATACCCCTATGGATTTAGTATCACTCTTACTTCTATTTGACAGATGGGAAAACCGAGTCAGACAGGGATTCATCAATTTGCCAATGTTTTATATATACCAAATGGTGCAGCCAGGATTCAACCCCAGGTAGGTCTGGCTTTGGAACTTGTGCCATAATCCCTGTACAGTGCTACATATTGTGGGCATTTCCCTGGTGGCCTGGGGGCATCCCTATAGCCTCTGAATTTTCCAGGTGGAATCAGACATGTACGGCAATAACTTTTTACTCACTAAAGTCTGTCCATCAGTCCAATGTCAAAAGAAACCATTCAGCCTCCTTTAAGAAGGTCCTTGGACTGTGGATGTGGTTTTAGACTCTGAAAAACCATTATCAAGCCTGAGTGTCCATTCCGGATACACTTTTCAGCTACAAGAGGTTGCAGAGTCATAGGGTCCAGACATGTACTTCTGGGACAAAAATGAAGATATAGCTTGTATCACCAAATGTGTTTGTCTGGGATTTCACACCAGACCCCCTTAAAGCAGCAAGCTGGTTTGGCAGGAACAGCCACACATTTTACCAACGTACAGAGCACAAAGGGAGTAAAAGCTGTAACGTGATCAGATGTGACAATAGTACAGGTGAAGTGCCAAAAGCAATTACCGTTTATACATAGGCAGATAAACAATCGCCTGCCCTCAGAATCGGATCTCGGCATTCAAGAAAGAGAGATGCTAAGGGAAACGTGGCACTAAATTGTCAAATTTGGACAACGAGTCTCTTGCTTAGGGCAATGACAAAACAGCTCCTGATAAAGAATGAAATAAATGCTGCATGGGGATAACTGTAATGAGTATTATCTCATTCTTCACTGACATATCCATGAACATCATCCTATACAGTGTGGGAAATATAATTACAGAACTGACCTGGACTGGAAATGTGAAAAAGCTACAGTTAAAGACTGGTTTATTTGGAGTTAATTACCATGAGGTATTTTTGTGTCTCCTGCAATCTCTCTTATTTTAAAATGATAGTGGAACACTGACTATAGACAATCTAACTTCTTAAGGAATTGCCCTGGTTGTGTATTTTTAGACTCTAACCATTGAGAGTGTTACTCTACAGTTTAAAAACACTTGCTCTGATAGAAATTGAAGAATTGAGAAAAAAATAGATGCACCAGAAAGAGTATTTCCACATTGTGATTCTGTACAGTAGTAACAAAGCAACATTCTGGATTCTCTTTGTGACTATGACGGCATGGAAAGGTACACCTGAATCAGCACTGATTCTGTGTGGCAGTAACTGTAGCTATTCCTTAAGAATCTTGAAAATATGGGTGAACACCGTGAGACGTGAATGAAAGTACTAGCAGCCAGAAGCTACAATAGCAAGTGCTTATTCACTATATGGTAAGCAATATGAATAACACTAATATCTCACATTTCTCAGAACAACCCAATGAAGTAGCTATATTTTGCATTTTAGGGAAAAAAGGGCTCAAAGAATAAGGAGGTTCTAGAAGATCAGAGCAGGTACCACTTTGCCTCCAAAACCCCTGCATTTCGAGGACATGGGTAGGAAACTGGACCGTTAGGCCTCACCTCAAATCAACAATCCAGGCTTAGCTCCAACTATCTCCACCATTACCAGACCCTGATTTCTTCACGCCTCCCCTCCAAGTCACCAAAATTGTCCAGCCCTATTGTGTCTTTGAGCTACTGTTTAAAAGGGTAGGGAAATATGTAGTAAACTTAGTCCACTGTATTGAAAAATGTGGAACAAGTGTTGTTTCCATATAATGAGAAACTGGTATGTTACTCCTGTCTCCTGTTCTATTTTTCCACTTTTAATCATTCACTGAACGTTTTTTTAATAGAGCAACTTACGTGCCAGGTGCTGTGCTATGCATTAGAGAATCAACAGCAGACAAGACATAAATGGTGACTGCCTTAAACAAAGAATCACAGAGACAAATACAGAACAATATATAAATGTGTGTTAAGTCCTACAATAGACTCTATGGTACTATAGGACTGCACTGTCCAATTTGTTAATAGTAACCACTAGCCAACTATGGCTATTAAATTCAAATTAGTTAAAATTAAGAAAAAGAAAAATTATTATGTCACACTAACTACATTGTAAGTGCTCAAAAGCCATTTGTGGCCATTGGCTACCATATTGGAAAACACAGATATAGGACATTCTCATTATTATAGAAAGTCCTACGGGGTGACTCTTACATTTTCCTTGTCTTTTCTTCATAAAATTTATAACTACTCTTCAGTTTATTTTATTTATCTGTTTGTCTTGTGTCTATTTTACTACACTGTAGATGTTCCCATGTCTGAAATTCTAATTCCTTGCTGTTACTAGAGGTTTACTACAAACTGTGGCTGGCTTGACTGGAGACTGACACCCTGTCTAAGCCTTGCCAGGTGCTTCCTTTGCCCACAGGCTCTGTGTGTAGTTTACTGAGCAATGCTCCTTGTTGCCAACGTCTTCACTAACAGCATCCCCAACTATATCTGAGTTTAATACATGCTTTTGGTTTGTTCATTGGGCAGTTTAGCTCCCCAAGAGGGTTAGCCCCTGGAACTGGTATGTCCCCAGGTTTTGTCCTGCTCACATCAGCCCTTCTCCCTTTTGTTCCCTACCAGTCAGTTGTGCTGAAGTGCCAGCATAACTTGCCCCTGAGTGTATCTGAGCTATGAAAGTCCTGCATGCCCAGTTCTGTGCTTGCCAATGGCACTGTGAGGATGCACCGGTGTAAGTCACATAGTCTCATTAGGGAAGTGCATGAGCGGAACCTTCCATTCTAAACACTCTTCAGCTCTTCAGGGATAAGTGAGATGATTCTGCCCTGAGAGGCACAAAGGAGAGAGCAGAGAACAGAAATCAATATCCTGCTTAGAGAGATTCTCTAAGAACTAGCTCCTTGTGCCTGAGGACCAGTGAATAATGCTGATTTTTAGCTAGCATGGATTGTGTTATACTGACTTACTGAGTTTTTGTAGTGACTTGCACACTTGGTTCAAGACATTGGGAAAGCAATTTGGAAATGCATAAAACCAGCAGCAGAGCTGTGATAGCAATCTCCCAGATAAAGATACAGATATGGATATGGATACGGATATAGATATATGGTTGGTATTGATAGATAGATACATAGATAGATTCATGAATTCTCCTATCCCTGCATTGAGAAGAATACCCTTTGCCTATTCAGCCTCTTTCTACCCCTACTGTGGCCTCCTACTGGGCTCCTTCTAGATGCAAACAAGGCGATAACTAAACTTAGAAAGAATGGAAAGTTACTGGCAGGTAGGGAAGAGTTAAGGACACACCTTCTGTGGAATGAATTGCATAGGCAATGGGGGAAGGGCTTGAGTGGGAGACAACAAGGGAGACTTTGAGGTGATGATGGGGGTGTGTGCATGAGAAGGGAAAAATAAAGGTTGTACAAAGAAGATACTGAGTTTTTCTATTTATATCAGAAATAGTTTTTAAATAAAGCAGTACACAATTATATTTCTTTCAATTATTTTTCTATGCCAGGCTGATTCTTTTTTAAACCAGGCACTGTTCTGGGAATGGGAATGTTAAAAGAGTTGTACATGGATGAATTTCTAATGTTCAACTGATAATCTGCCCTGAAAATTTCAAAGAAAAAGTTATGTGCACAAAGTATTTCTCTAAGAATGACTGATAATATGAGAAGTTGGAGACATTAATGTTGCCACCACATAGGAAAAGGACCAAGTAAATGATCATTCTCAACTGGCTAGAGACAATAACAACCATCACAACAATACTACTGAACCTTTATTAAACTCCTATCATGTGCCATTTTTCTAAGCACTTTGCATACAATAGCACATTTAGTTTTCACGGTGCCCTTATGAGGTAGATAATTATCATTGCCATTTTGCAGATGGGGATATTGAGGCAAAACAAGTTAAGCACGTTGATCAAGGTCACCAACCTTATTTCAGAGTCAGTGCCTTCAATCAATACACTACACTGTCGTTAATAGTGTACATGATGAACACTAAGCAACAAATGAGGAAAGAATCATTTATTACAAGTTACATGAATATGTAGAACTAAAATTTTGTGAGATGTTATCACTACAGATGCTCACAAATATGTGTGGATATGAGCAGGATCTGAAAAGGAGATGTGTCGTGGGATAATGGGATAATAGCTTATCTACATGATTATTTTGAACATTTATAAAATTATAATATGGTTTTTACAGACAAAAGCATGAAGCCAGGGTAATCAAACAGATGCAAATTTAAAAGCCTATTCCAAGTATTTGCATTTCCTCCACATGCTCAATTTCATATATTTATTTGGACATGTTTCTCCTTGCTGCTTTCCCTCTTTTAAAAATTTGTCACATACATCTTCTCCAGTAGGATTTTTAAAGACAGTAATTAAATCCACATATAAACATATGGTTATGTCTAGTTACATAATTAATGTTAATATATGGGATGTAATCATCATCTAATTTGAATTATATAGCATGTGGTGACATAATTATAACATGTAATGATGGGGAGATCCTTATTTAAGCCGAATGAAATGACTGCAGTTTGAATTAGATGACTCTTAAATTGTCATTTCCTAGTTGCTCTAAGGGTCCCTCAGGGACAGGAATAGGCTGAGCCAGGCCTATTGTTATGAAGAAAAAAGAAAACAATTTAAGGACATAAGAAAATAAGGTGATACGAAATGAGATGTTTCTTATTTTAATCAGGCAGTAAAGAAAGAGCTTAGCCAAAGGTTATTTTTAGACTATTTGTTAAATAAAAATTGCTTTCAGGCTGAGACAAAAAATACATTACTTTAGGCTGTTATTGCAGGTTCATCTCATCGGTCCACCGAGGGGATCCATTAATCATGGGATGAGGCGCAGAGGGAAACCTCTGCCAACCTGGCTACCCCCACAAGTCACCCCTTCACTCTGGTCCCCCACGAATATTTTTCTGCTCCAGGCGTCTGTTACAAATGTCTTTTCCTTTGCAGAAAGTTCTGCTTCTGGAAAGGGCAAAACATGACATCCTCAAGTCGCAGCAATAATTGAAAGGAGGGATGTGAACTTCCCTTTGCTCTGGAGAAAGTGATGAAAGTTCCCGGGGCTCCGGCTAATGACAGGAAACGCCTAAGTGGCCAAAGTATCAGGTATCAAGAAGTGAGTCTGGGACTAATAAAACAAATTAGAGAAAGGAAAATGTAAGCTAAACATGGAAGTGTCCCCTCGAGCTGACCTGTACAAAGCACAATCGCCTGCCAAGGGGAATGTTTGGAGCTGCCCACATTTAGTCATTGAAAACCCCACAGATTTAGATATTGGAGGTGAGGTGCAGTGCAGTCTGCTTAATAGGAAGTAGTCCTCAAACAGGGAGGTTGTGGAAGAGTTTTGTTTTGCTTTGACTCCCTAAAAACCTCAAGCCCTGCCTTCGGAATGGGTACTGTTCGTTTTTTGTTTTTGCTGTGTTTTCCTTTTTTTCTTTAAATTCACTGCCAGAAACTCCTTTGGGAAATCTATGGTCTTTGTAGAGCCCCATGTAGTAACCATGGCTAGGGGGACTTTGCTTTCCCTGCAGGGTGCCGTTCCTGGAGTCAGGGCAGTGAGGTGGGTCCAGCATTCCTAGGGGTGTTGTCGTCAGGACCCTGTCCCTACCTTCTCTGTTACAATGGTTGAGTCACTTTCTCCCTCTAGATTTGGTCCTCATGTGTTAGATGAGGGCATGAACCTCAGAGTAAAAATAGGCTTTTCTTGTTAGAAGCCTCCATGACTCAAATCTAAGCCTCCAGAAAGGCTGGCATTATTGGGAGGGTCTGATGGCAGCACCAGCCTCCACTCAGCCTCAGGATTCCAGCCTCTGGCTCGTCCAGCTCTTCACAACCGCACTCATTCAACCTGCAGGTTTAAGCCAAACCAGAACACCACACCTGAAGAATAAAATGGAATGTGGCTCACAGCCAGGCTGAAGTAGGAATTGTCATGATTTCATAACCAGGCAATTCAGTCTCAATTTGGGAGCTCTTGTGGGCTCAAAACCACCAAGACAGGAGGAATTATTTTTTGGATGATCAGCTGCATTCAGTTTGCTAGGATTTTAGTGAGAATTTTTGCATCTATGTTCATAAGGGATATTGGTCTGTAGTTTTCTTTTTGTGTTGAGCCCTTTCCTGCTTTGGTATCAAGGTGATGTTGGCTTCATAAAACATGTTGGAGAGGGTTCCTTCCTCTCGACGTTATGGAATAATTTCTGTAGGATAGGTACCAGTTCTTCTTTGTAGGTCTAGTAAAATTCAGGTGTGAAACCATCTGGTCCAGGATTGTTTTTTGTTGGAAGAATTTTTATTGCTGCTTCAATTTCATTAACTAATATCTCTTGTATTAACCTGGACGGAACTGGAGACCATTCTGCTAAGTGAAGTATCACAAGAATGGAAAAACAAATACCATGTGTACTCACCCTTAAATGAGAACTAATCAGTCAACACTTATGTGCACATATGGAAATAACATTCATCAGAAATCAAGCATGTGGAAAGGAGGAGGAGGGGATTGGTAAATTCACCACTAATGGGTACAATGCACACTACCTGGGGGATGGGCACACTTGTAACTTTGACTAGAAAGATACAAAAGCAATTTATGTAACCAAAACGTTTGTACCCTTGTAATATTCTGAAATTAAAAAAAATAAACTAAAGTATGTATGTATAAGAAATTAAACAATAAAAAAGACACTGTTAAAATAATAATAAGAAAAAACACCAGGACCAACCTACCTAAGGAAGTACAATTATTTATCATTGTCTCTTTTGGGTGGTACCTTAAAGAATGGCTTCTGCCCAGTAGAGGTCCTCCCCCAGGTCCTCCTGGGTTAGAAGAACCATCCTGAACCGAGGTCAGGCTTTCATGTAAGCAACCAGGGAAGGTAGAAGGGGCCTGCCCTTCAGCTTCCTTGGAGTGCTGAAGGAACCAGGGCTTTGGGAATTCCTGGTGGTCTGCTGTTCCCTGTTCTACCTGCCATGTAATGGTCCTCTCTAGAGGTCAGGGTGAATTGAACTTGAGAGATGTCAGAGGAGGGAGGAGAATGGTTTGTGGGTCTACTTCTTCTTTACTGGGGCCTCCAGGTACTGCCAGCCTGCATGGAATGGTATTTCAATTAGTATCCCAGAGTAGCCCCTACTTGCAGAGTAGAGTAACCTTGCATCTGTTTCCATTCCTCCCAGATAGTTCAGGGAGTTCCACTGGGTCTCTCCCAAATTCTATGGATGTTAACCCTCCTTGCAATCATTTCCCCTCCTCCTGATTTTATCATCAGCTTCTTGGGGGTCCCCAGGTTGCAGTTCAAATGCAGACGTGTCTGCTCATGGGTTAACGGGGTTCCTGCTGCTACTCTACCCTTCAGATATATGAAGAATTTTGACTTTTCATGGTTTCTGCCCCAATGTCCTCTGACTATTCATTTGTTGTAGTTCATCTAACAGATGCATTTGCTATAGACATCCAACAGATGCATAAAGCAACACCTGCACACTCAGTTCTTTATGTGAGGGTAACACCACTCCTTTCTTTGTATTTGTTATATTCTTTCATTATAAGCTTTCCTATACCTGAAAATTTACTTAAATTTAGAGCTCTGGGTTGAAAGTCAATCTAGGACTCACACATTTTCCTTTAAGCCCAAATTATCTCTACACTGCTAGTATTTGAATGCTTGGCCTTTGGAACAAACCCTATGCACAGTCCCTCAGGCACAGAGACTTCTGCCGAATTGCCCTGCAGATCCCTGACCCACAGTGAAGAAAACCTGAAAGTTTCAAAGAGAATAGGATTTCAGACAGATTCTGGGTCTCCAAGTACAAGGGTCAAAGCAAATGACAAAACTTCCCCTTGCATTGTACATATTTACATGATGCTAAAATTGATGTCTTCACCAGGCACCAAGGTGAGGTTGCAGGATTAAGTGTATATTTCCAAAATAAGTGAGCTAGAACCAGTTTCACAACTCTTAGGTTCTTCAAAGAGGGTCCCCTGATCCATTCTGAGGCCATAAATGCATTGAAGAAGTTAAAGAGAGAATTTTGAGAAGAGGATTGTTGTGGAAACTGTGAAATCCTGTCAGTGCCTCTCCCTTTACCCTCTCCTGGACCCAAATCCAGGATGGCTTGGGGAAGACAGTCCCCTTACCTGAACTCTAGTGACAGGAAATTCAACAGGCCACTTGGAAAGTGATATATGTTCTAGCTGTGAGCAGATAAAGCAGTGAGGAGGAAAGAGAAATGGTGGAAGAAAGAAGGAGTTGTAAGAAGAGAAAAGATTTCACATTAAATCAACTTTGGTAGTCCGATTTCTGAGCTGAAACCGTAATTGCTACTTAAAGTCACCTGCATGTCTATCTCTGACCTAGGAGTGAGTAGAATACCCAGGGGACCCGCCAAGGCAGCTGAAGACAGCAGATAAGTTGCTAAACAAACTAAACTTGCCCTGCACCTGCTTGTAAGAAGCTCACATTGTAACCCAGGCAGCATCTACCACAAACCTCTTGCTCCTCATACAACACGAATTAGCAGGCCTAGGGAGGCTAGCCCAGGATTTGAATTCTGTTCCTGTTAAAGTTCTTAGAACACTGTCTCATCTTTGCATGCCTCGTTTGTCCGTCTGTCAAAGAGAGATTACAATGCCTGCTTTGTTATGCTATCATGAGGACTAAATACATCAAATCAGTAAAGTGCAACCACTTAACCCAACATCTGGCATATAGCTAGGTGGTCGACAAATGCTATTTCTATTTCTGTTTTTATTTTAAGGGGAGGGAAGCATTTTAGCATTAAAGTTGAACCACAGGTAGGTTTTTGAATCAAAGATGTTGTTGGAGAGTAGTTCAGCATCATGGAATTCTTAGAATAACTAAAGTTGAGAGGTCATTATTTGGGAATCATTTCATCATGTTGAATAATTAGATTAAACATACGTATAAGAAAGTGAACAAGCACAAATAGGAATGGAAAGCCCAGCCTTGTAGGGAGAGATATGTGTCCTTACAGGTTTTCTCAGTTAGGGAAGAAGGTTGCTCAGAACTTCTGTTTAAAAGCTGATAATAATGATAGCTCAAGTTTATGGAGCTGGTACTCTGTGCCTGAGATTGTTATAACCATTTTCTTTCTTGGTGACATTATTTCTTCCACCTTCACAGATGAAGAAACTGTGGCACAGACAGGTCCAGGCACCTATGCAGTGGCAGAAGCAGGTTGTGAATTGAGATAAGGCTGCGCGCTAATCTACAATGGTACAGACCTGCCCTTTGAGACACACCAAGCCAGGCCGGCTTCGTGTAGTGTGCCAAATGAGCAAGGCCTTGGGAACTTGCTTAGCAGTGACAGTCACGTCGCAGGAATGGCTGCTGAATAGGAACAGAGCCTGCCAGACAGCTGCTTCCTGATCTAATGGCCTCCCTTTCTAAGGGCCGCCTTCCACATCTGTACGTGGATCTCATTTGAAAGCAGGGCTGTGCTTCTTCTGGATACAGCAGCCACCTTGAATACAGAAAATACTCAGCTCTTTACTGGCGTCATAAATTACTCAGGGCGTTGTGAAAGGCTGAGGACGTTGCCAAGCAGGAAACTGTCAATACGCCATGTCAAAGTCTCCCTGCCCCATCCTGGCCCCCAATCTCTGCATTGATTATTATTCCATAAAACCAGCAAAAAATAAAATAAAAGTTTAAACAAAGTTAAAAATGAAGCAAAATTACAGCCCTTAAATGTGCATTTGTCTGTGTATATGCGTGTGTTTAATATATTAATTTATCTTCAAAAGTTGGAGTCTGTGTCTTCAAAGGAGGCAACTCACACAGCATTTTGTCCCTGGAGGAGAGACACATACATTCCTACAGAATAGCAAAATTTGCAGTGTCATGGTTTTATATATATTTTTAGGCCATTTGTATAACAAAAAATATTTTAAAATCAACCAGAAAAAACTCGTGTTTTATAATAGTATTAAAAATATAATTTATTAGTTACACACCTCATTTAAAAAGGCTAAAATGTTGGTTGGCAATTTAAGGACATTAGCTCCTGCGTGGAAATACTTGCTTTGGATGGTTGATCAGGATTTTCTGTTTTAACCCTACACCAAGTTGGCTGTTATTTTGATTAGTTCAACTCTAATATCACTGTATATTACAATCACTAATACATTTTTGAATTGTTTATTTTAATAAGTTTTAGCAAATAAAAAATGTCTTTGAAAACAGGGATTTCTTTTTTTTATTTTTAAACTAACATTGTGAACATAATCAGGGCTTTCTTTTCTATGGTGTTGATAGCATTTTTTACTGTGTAATTTTGCCCACATTTCCCATATATAACTAATGATGTCTGTGGATCACTCATTAATTCATTCATTAAATGTATATTTATCAACCCAGGAATATATGTCAAGAACTGTGTTTGCTACCAGAGAACAAAATGACTAGCAAAATGGACACATTCTCCATTTTAATGGAGTTTATGGTCTTGGGCAAGTGTCGACAACCCTTTTCTGTGAAGGGCCAGGGATTCTAGGTTTGTGGGCTATTCAGTCTCTGCTGCAACTACTTGACTCTGCTGTTACAGTGTGAAAGCAGCCACGGACAACATGCAAATGAGTAAGCATGGCTATGTTCCAGGAAAACTTAATTTTGCAAAAGCAGATGGTGGGCTAGATTTGATCTGAGAGCTGTAGTTTTCCAACCCGTAATCTAGAAAGGAAACCAAATATTTATCAAATAATCAGATTATTTGCAATGGCAAGTTTGTAAGTTGTAATTTGCAGTTGGGTTAAGGGTCATGGAAGAGAGCTGCCAAAGGTCAGAGAAGTCTTACCAGGGAGAGAGACAATTGAGATGAAATTTGAATCAGGAAATAGATGTTAATTTGCTAAAGAGTCAAGGGAAGGGTGTTCCATGCAGAGGGAACAGCACGTGCAAAGGCTTTGCATCGCAAAGGTATTTTAGCTTTAGGAACCGAAGGAAAGCCATAGTGGCTGGAACAAAGTAAACCCGACAGAGAGTGGTGCAAATTGGAGAGGCAGACAGAGCTGCTCAGGTGACAGGATATAGAACTGCTCTAAGGCCAGGGGTGTTTTATTGGGTCCCCCCAAAGGACCAACTCTGAGCTTTCATTTGTAAATCTGGACTAGGAGCCCAAAACTATGGCCACCGCCCCCAATCCAAGGCAATGCTGTAAGGTTCAATCACGTATCTCCTGACAGTGGAAACTTGGCCTTAACTGACTCTACCTCTGTGAGCACAGAGTGGGTGGCCATGTGGCTGCAGGGAGTGAGGGATAAGAGAGCCAATTTGGGGAGCAATAGGAAGAAACAGCTGGAGTCTCAGCTTAGAGACTGCCTTAGATCAGTGATGGCCCAAGCGCACAGGTGACTTGGTGATTTTAGCCACTGAACACATTCTAAACTTATACTACCTTATTCTCTAGTTCTTTAATTGAGCATGAGAGAGAGAGAGAGAGAGAGAGAGAGAGAGAGAGAGAGAGAGAGATGTCCAAATAGCCTCTGTCATTAAATAGGAATTGATGAATTTTGAGTATTGCCTTTGTTTTATTATAAATTATTTAGTAGTAAGCTGATACTCTTTACTTTTTAAATAGTGGTTTGTTTAACAACAGCCTTTCCAAATTTCTGGAAATTAGAAATCAGCTATCATGATCTTATAAAAGTTGACTCCGACACACCACTGGCCCTCAGTGTTCCTATTTGAGCTCATGAAGCCCCATGCACCTGTTTCATGCTGGGGTTTTGCATTTCAGCTTTGCGGTTGGCAGTGAGACATAGCTGGGTCCCTGCAACTGGTCCTCAAATGTGCTCTTCTCCCTCAGTTGGGGAATGAAATGGATTGTAACGATAAAGAGCATCTGCTATGTGGACTCCCACAAGGTAGTATTACAAAATATCTGCTTGTCAAATTTTATGTGAGTTGATTATACATTTATCTATTCCTCTCCCACTGCCCTCAAAAAAGGATAAGGAAAAAAATAAACCTTTTTGATTGAGTTTTAAAATAATCATCCATGTGGGTGTTCTTTTTTAATTTATGAGACTAATTTCAAATGTTAAAACTCTGGAGTAAAGAGAATAAAGATCTGGTTTGCAGAGAAGAAAAAAAGCACAACGGGAGCTGCAGTCTAGAAGAATTTTAAAACTTCTGCTAACGTGAAAAGTGAAATGAGGCAAGTGGGGATAAAAAGCATGTTTTTGCATTTGTTCTTTGCAGACAGAGCCTTCTAATGGCTACAAAAGTGTATCCCAGAGACCAGAAAAGAAGAATTCCTTATTAATCATGTAAAAATCTATCATTTTCTATCATTATCAAATTCTCATGTGATGTCTCAGCATTCATGTTGAAGAATGGGTTCAGTATGTCACTTTTGAATGCAGCAGAGTGTTACATGGAAGGGGAAAATTTACAAGGGGTTTGTTAATAGTAAATAGTCAAGGTATATGACGGCACACTGCATTAATAAAAAATGTCATTTAAAAACTAGACATGGCATACCAAGCATTTTGCATACATTCTCAAAATCTTGTAACATATGAGCATGTGCTTTACATAGCAAGGAACACTAAGAGTTTGTGGTGTGTTGAAGTCAACTTTTACTAGATCATGATAGCTGCTCTTTAATTCTCAGGAATTTTGAGAGGCGGTTGTTAAACACAGCCACTGTTTAAAAAGTAAAGAATATAATTTATTATTAATTAATTTATAATAAAAAGGGCAATATTCAAAACTCATCAGTTCCAATTTTACTAATATTTATGCACTTAAGATTATTTGTAGCTATTGTTACTGTATGGTGTGATATCTTAGATTGATGTGATACCATGCATCTCTTCCGACCTTCGCATTCACTGGGTCAAGTTATCACTTGAAATAGACCACAGTGGGCATACTTACTCCACTGAAATGAGCAAATGTAACAAACCACAGATTAATTATTTTATTGCTTGTGTAGACCTAAGATATTTATGAAGAAAATATTAATGATGCAGATTGAACTTAAAAGAATGTGTTTACAGCCATCGGGTTGTGAACAGCCCCCAAATTAAGAAACTATTCTTTCAGTGCTCAGTATTATCCAATTCAGCAAAAATGTCACTTAGGTCACTGGTAAATGAGTGAAATTCTCACATATGTCTTTGTTGTTCCTTACAAATGCAAACTAAACAGCAACCAACTTTCATTTCAGAACTACAACCACGTGTTGGTCTATCACAACCATAGGTTGGCTATGGATATAAGAGTTAGGCAAAAATCAATGAAAGCATTCTGTGATTAACAGTCAGCTCTAAGGAATTCGTAATACAGAGTAATGTATATTATTATTTATAAAATTTATGCTATGCATCTTTTATATCAGTAAAATTTATAATGAACTTTTGTGTATATATATGAGCATATATTTCTAAAACATTTACCAGCACAAAACTAAGTAAGGCTCAGAGACTTATTATCTTACTGAAGGTCACAAAGCAAATGTGTGTGATGGGACTAAGGGTGGGGATAGGAAGTAGCATATGTCAGGGAAGGTGAAAAATTTCTAGGCACCAAGCACTTCAGGTCTTATTATCACTGGCTCTCTAACCTTTACTTTTGAGGCCTCACCTCTATTTTCTACGCAATCTTCCATTTGTTTTTTCTGATGGTTGCTGGGAAGGGCCAGTCTTGTAAAACACATGTCCACCTTGATGGTATCCCTTGTTTTTTAGCTTCTGTGATTAAATAAATATGCTCAAGTCTAACCAAACCAAGTGTATGTGGGTCTTTCATCATTAATGTCCCAAGACCCACCATTGTCAGCCCTCTGCTTCTTTCTCTTTCATATTAACAAAAGGCCTAAGTTTTAAAGAAATCATTCTCTTGTCCTTTTTAAAGGCATGTCACTTTCAGACAACATACGTTCTTCAGTAGTTCCCTACTGCGGGAGCGAGTCATTAGAATAGGTGCCTGATCATTTTTATCCACAGCTTCTTTCTTCTTGCATAACAGCAATAAAATAAAGAACTTACATTTTTACAGAACTTTAAGCTTTAAAAAATGTATTTTACTACCCCTGTATCTTTTGGTCCTCCTAATAGTGGTGAAATGTGCAGGATAGATCTCATTTAACCTAAGAGGAAATTAAGGCTCAAGAAGATTAAAGGAAGTCTCTGCAGTTATTACCCTACCACATTATAACTCAGGTTTTATTTTTCCTCATCACAGCGCCACACACCCCACAGTGGAAATGTGAACAAAATTTCTAAGGTTTATTGGGCAAAGCAAGGCAGTAAAGAAAAATTGCAGAATCCAAGTAAATTGAGCAGCAAAATGCCCATCATTTCCTCGTTACAGAAGCAGAAAGGCTAGGGAAGAAAAGGCACTGGAGATGAAAGTATTTTCCTTCTACGTGATTTTTCTCAAAGAAATAAAGATTTTAGCTAACTGTGAAAAATCCTATCAATTCCTGATATAAATTCACAGCACAAATGAGCTGATTCTTTCATGGTAGAATCAGGAGAACGGAAAGTCATTAAAAATAGTATGTATTAGCTCACATGTAGGAGCAGTTACTATGTATTTCCCCAAGTGCTTTAGGTCCATCATTCATTAACTTCTGAAAATAATCCTGTGAGATGGGCACTGTGGTCATTCCAGTTTACAGATGAGTCTTAGATTAAATAGCTTGCCTGAGATCACTCAGGTAGCAAGTCTAGAAACTTAGCTTTGAGCCCAGGTTTGTTGAACTCCAGAACCCGTACTCTTAACCCCTACGCTAATCTAGAGATAAAGTGAATTTCTTGTTGCTGACCCATCTTGAGGCATTTTACAATTTCTTCTTCTGATCGAAAATATATGTTTACTTGACACAGATTTAGGTAACTCCAGGACAACATCGGCTTAGCCTCCAGCCCTGAGATGTCAGCACAGAGCCTGTGCACAACCCAGTTTGGACTCACAGAGGATACCCAGATTTGCCATGGACTGGCTGCACTTCTCTGGGCAAATGGCATCCTCTCTGAGCCTAGTTTCTTTATGAGAATGATAGGTGCACTTTTGAGAGGATGCACTGGGATAATATGTATTAAATTGCCTAGTACCAGAATGTCTGAGCTATTTGGTAAATGCTACAGTATCCTAGCATTTGGTCTTGCATCACAGGGATACTAACACCAGAAAAGTTTAGATAAAATACCTGAGGGGTATGTTGGACCCTGAGCAGGATATACCTCTGATAGCTGAAGGAGAGCTACACAGAAAGGGAGAGGACAGATCACTTTCGCTTTCCATATTTTATACCTCACAAGCACGGAACTGGCCCTGTATGGGGTGTACGTGTCATCACTCAGAGATAAATCTCTGCATTTATCCTCATTTCTGCCCCTAAGACCTTGGTGATCTGATGACCCATACGGCCCTCCACAGCTATTGTTTTTGAAGGCTATTGAAACTAACCATCTTTCACTACCATTTCTTCTTTCCAAAGGGAAATTTCTTCTACTTGATTTCCTCAATAGTGCTCTTGATTTTTTGCTTTCTGTTAAGGAATGAAATTAATCCATCTTAATGAGAAGGAGAAATCCATGTGAACATGAATTGACCAGCTGAAATTCAGGCCACTGCTGTGTCTCACCTAGATTATCGTTTCATTTTCTTGGTTTATTGGCCTTCAGCCTCACCGCCATGAACCTCCAGTTCATTCCCCATGGTGATCTTTCTAGAACGCAGACGTCCTCTTGTCCCTCCACCATTAACATTTCTTCATTGGCAATTCCTACCTTCAAGGCAAAGTCCAGACCACTAAGAAAACCTCTCATTGTCCTTCGACCTCCAGTATCTGATCAGTCCCCCGCCTCATCTCTCACCACTTTAATCACATCTGTGATACTATTTACATTCACTGAATTATCTGCAGTTTTGCTAATTTAAGTGTTTGCCCATGTTATTTCTGCCTTCCCTCCCTCATTCCTCAAACCCAGACTGAATAGCGCCATTGCCTGGAGAACCCACCCTAGGCAGCAGTGACTATCTTTGACGGGTCTAATCTATCACAGCTCTCTTACCTGACTAGGTTATAATTATTGCTTGCTTATCACCCCTGTCACTAGCTCATGAGTTCCTGAACAATATGGACTATGTTTTTCTTTCTTTATATTACCAGCCTCTCTTCTAGGGCTTTGTACATCGGAGGCACTTTGCAAATGTTTATTAAATGAAGACATTTACCTATTGAAATGTAATACACTCAGGCAGATGGAAAAGTAGATTAATGCTCTTCTCCAAAGTCTCATAGCTGGTAAACAGAAGAGCTGGCATTGGGGCATTGGCATCAAACAGAAACTAGGGCTTTAAATAACCTGCTCAATGACTTCAAATGAGTATCATCAAACTCTACAATGAATTTTATCAGAAATAAATGACAGTTATAATGATATAATGTCTATCAATATCACTAGACTATCAGTAGAGTACATTAAGTTATTCTAGCAGATAAAAGTAGATTCCCTTTCAGATAATGCTATATTAATTGATTTAAAATACTTTTGAAAAATCTGCATTATCAAGTTGCAGGTTTTTAAACTATAATATGCATACATGAAAATGTGAATTTAAGAGCCCTACATCCAAGGAGGTCTTAGGCCTAGAAATTTGCATTTTTGCAAGATTCTTGGATGATTCTTATGCAGATGGATCTCAATCCACACTTTGAGAGCTACTAATCTGACGGTATAACATTTTTTTTTAAGTGTACAATTAAATGATTTTCAGTGAATTTACCGAGGTGTACAGTTAATCACATAAATCAGTTTTTGAGGAAGTCCTTTCCCCTATTGAGACCCCTAATTCCGCTCCCCAACTACTTTTCAAGCATATCCCACCCCTACACAGTGTCCCCCAATGTCGCTCAGACGTGGGTCTACCCTCCACCCCCCAATTCCCCAGTGTTCGCTCCCACCCTTTGAGCACCATAGTGTTAATCAGTCAATACCAGTTTGATGGTGAGTACAAGTGGGGCCCAGACGGTATAACATTTAAAACGTGGTCACTTAAATGTAATGCTTACTGTCACCACATTAAAAACAAACTTGAGCACTAGACACTTAACTATGATTATTACCTTGTCCTATGACAATTTTAGACTTTTCTTACACTGTTTTTATTCACAGCAATTTTATTGTCTATAAGTAAGACAAGATCATGTAAGCTCAATATAGGTAAGCACATAGTGTCTATTATGTTCAAGGCACTTTCATCCATTACCTCTAACTTTCACATCAGGCCTATGGTTCCTATAAATTAGGAAACTGAGGTTCAAAGAGGTCAAGAAGTTGCTTCATATCATGCTGTTCAAAAATGCCAAACTGAGGTTTAGATACCAATTCAGTGCATTGAATGGCCAAGATCGTTTTCACCAAGACACATTTTTTTCCCAGTCATATTACTCAGATCTATTCAGTTGCTTGATGACAGATAACACAAGTCTAAGTCCTTAAAGATAGATCTGGGAGTAAAAATATCGGTTTCATCTTATAGCAAGTCCATGTTAAGCCACATGCACATTTAGCTCCTCTTCATCTAGAAACAGGAAATAACCCATTTTCTTTACACAGAAGAAACAGGCTGAGTATTTGTGCAACCATTTCAAATAAACACCTCCAAATGCTACCACCTCAACAATAAAAGGAAAAGAAAAAGAAAAAAAAAACAAGAAATAAAAGAAGGAGAAAGAGTAGAAGAAGGAGAAACATTAAGGCCCTTATTTAGCTGAGTGAAGCAACATGTGCCTTCAGAATTTAGCACTGAAGTTTTGCTCTTTTTTTAATGGGTGAGTAGGTGAGAATGTGCCCTATTTATTGAAACACGTCTTATAAAATTATCTGACGTGGACAAAAACTCAGTCTCCTTGTTTCTTGGTTTCTTTTTCTTCCCATTCCCATGGGGGTGGCTTTCTGCAAATTGCTAATCTATGGAGGATGCTGAAGACGACAAGACTCATGCTGGTAACTGACGTTCTTTCAAGCAGAGTGGAGGGTGGGCTGCTGGACTGCTTTAGTTGAGTCCTGTTACACACATCGTCCGGCTCTCTGTAAGCTATTTGTAGAAACAGGCAGAAAATTCCAGGGGAGACTGTCCTTGTCAGAGGGCTGGGAATAGGACCAGAAAAACTGTTTCACCCCATCTCTGACTCAGATACTTCCTGCCCAGGCTGGAATCAGATGTTGCCAAGACAGATGTGGAAAAAAAAAAAAAATGAAGAGAAATCCAACTTTTGAAAAGTAAGCTTCTATTTAAATGGAAGTTAATCAAGTAGTTGAGTTTGGACAGAGATTCAGGTTTTGATTGCCCAATGCCACCAGCAAGTCTGTGTTCAGTGCCAGAGCCCCTCGTGGTTAAATCCACCAGCTCCAGCTGGGTGGGTCCGAGGAATGCACTAGGTTTTAGTCACATCCAGACTCTGCAAATTCTCCTAGGGGCTCACCTGGATGACAACAAAGCAGCCAGGTTGGGGCAGAGTGAAATCTAAAATGCATCTCATTTTCCTTTGCATTTTTTAAACTAAGAAAGAGCCAATTCTTACAGTATTTATTATTTGTGTGGATCACAGAGGCACTGTATGATTGAAACAAAAATGTGGACAATTCAATAAAGCATTAATGGAAAAAGCCATCCAGAGTGTTACCACCCAGAAATAACTACTATAAAAATGCACTTTAATCCAGATGAGAAATGTATACTCTTGTTCCCCATTATGTATGTATCTATTATATAAATGACCTCATATAATCTTTTAATGCAAATTTTACACTGTACATTGAGTTATTACATTTATTCATAATCATTATCTTTTACAGAACTGATTTCTTTAATTTTCACTCAAATTATTTCCCTATATAATAATAAACTGAAACTGAAACTCAGAGAGTTGAGATGAGTTGCCTAATACCACACAACTAGAAAGTGGTGAAGCCAGGTTGGGTACAGTGGTTCACACCTATAATCCCAGCACTTTGGGAGGCTGAGGTGAGAGGACAGCTTGAGGCCAGGAGTTCAAGACCAGCTTGCACAACATAACAAGACCCTGTCTCTACAAAAAATAGAAAAATTATCCAGGCATGGCGGCACCCATCTGTGGTCCCAGCTGCTTGGGAGGGTCAGTTGGGAGGATTGCTTAAGCTTAGGAGTTGGAGGCTGCAGTGAGCTATATGACACCACTGTACTACTCTTGCACCAGCAACACAGTAAGACCCTTTCTCAAATAAATAAATAAAAAGAGGTGAAGCCACAACTTACCTAATTGATCAGATGAAAGAACTCACATTCGCTGTATATATCTCTTATCTATGGACGACCTATTCTTCTTTTTTTTAAAAAAAGGGTACATTTTATCATGTAATAACTTTCCTCCTACCCCAATACTCCAGAGAGTTAGTTGTTTAACAAACAATCATTGGGTTCCTACAATATGCCAGATCCTGTGCCAGTTATTGGAAAAATACAAAGTTTAAGGAGACACAGGTATGATTCATTCATTAAATTATTAAGGAAAAATTTGCTGAGTACTAAATATAGGCATCGTTCCAGATGCTAGAGATGCAAAAAAAAAAAACCAAAATGTGAGAGGGCCCTGTTTTATAGAGCTTACATTCCCACCGGGCAGATAGAAAATAAAAACTAAGCAAGCAAAGATATACTGTGATGTCAGCACTGTAGGGAAACAGCAGGACAGGAACAGAGAGGTTCTGGCTTTGTTATCACCATCCCAGTGGGTGCTCGGGGAAGGCAGGCCTCACAGGTGAGTGGCCTTGGAACAGAGACATGGGAGCAGAGCCCGTGGCTGTCTGGAAAAGAGCATCCGCAGCATGCTATAATCAGGAGGGGGATACTGACACAAACATGAATAAATATCTGTATAGGAGAAAGCAAGATTGAAACCATGGAAGCAAGGCCTAAGAAGAGCAAGCCATCAAATGTGGCAGGAGGGAAGACTGTGTGTGCAGGGGTTGTGGGGCATAATGACCGAAGGCAGTTGGGAACCACATTATATTGAAGTTGAACATCAGACATTGTCTTAATGCAGTGAGAAGCTGTTCCACGGTGAGCCATCACCTCACACCTGTTAAGATGGCTATTGCAAGAAAACAACACAAAAGATAAAAGCGTGGGTGAGGACAGGAAGAAACTGGAACCCTCGCACACTGTTGGTGGGAATGTAAAATGGCACAGCCACTGTGGAAAAGAATATGGGAGCTCTTCAAAATTCTTAAAAGTATAAATCCCATAAAATCTTGCAATCCCAATTCTGGGACTATGTCCAGAAGAACAGAAATGAGGATCTGGAAGAAATATCTGCAATCCCATGTTTGTTGCAGTGTTATTCGCAATAGCCAACATATGCAAACAGATGTCCTTTGATAGATAAATAAATAAAAAGAGGTAAACACACACAATGAAATATTATTCAGCCTTAAGAAAGGAAACCCTGCCGTTTATGACAACATGGATGAACCTTGAGGCTACTATGCTAAATGAAACAAGCCGGTCATAGAAGGACAAATATTCTGATTACACTTACACAAAACACCTATAATAGTCAAACACAGAGAAGCACAGAATAGAATGGTGCCACGAGCTGGGATGAAGGGGGAAATGGAGAATTTTTGTTCAACGGATGTAAAGTTTCAGTTATGCTAGATGAATAAGTTCTACAGATACGCTATGCAACATGGTGCCTATATTGACAATACGGTATTATGCACTTCAGAATTTGTTAAGAGGGTAGAGCTCATATTAAGTGTTCTCAACACACACACACACCCCAAGAACAAACAAAAAAAAAAGGGTCATAAGGACATTTTGGGAAGTGTTGGATGTGTGTATTACCCTGATTGTAGTGATGGCATCACGGGTGTTTGTGTATGTCCAAACTCATCAAGTTGTGCACATTAAACACATGCAGCTCTTTGTATATCCGTCATACCTCAGTAAAGCTATTTTAAAAAAGAAGCTGATCTACCAGTCTCATCTATCTCTAGAATTCTGTGATCCATTCGTTCTCTGTTTTGATTGATCCTAATTAGAAACTTCATTAATTTTAAGTCTTGATTGTCAGAAACCCATTTCTTAAAAAAAGGTTTTGGGGGTCAACCTTCTTTAAGAAACACAAAACTAATATCTGTCTTTTCTCCTGGACCCTTAAAGGAGCAATGAAAAAGGCTTCAGCATACACAAGACACAAAAACTTCTTACACACTCTCTTCAGAAAGTTCTCCGTCCCCCCAGCCTTAGGCTACACTATGTACTAGTAGCTTTGATGTCCCCCTCTCTCTGGCTTCTAGGGACCCCCAAGGTCACACAGGTGCCTTATTCACCTCTGCCTCCTGCAGGCACGATTTTCATGTCCAGTATCATTTTAAGGGACTGTGCTCTTGACTTGGAGCAAGCCTCACCCTGCGAAGTTTAATCTTCTGGTACTGTTTTTTTTCACAAGGAGATACTTTTGCCATAAAACAAAAAAATTTCTTTCCCTGAGGAATAAAATATTGATACTATTTGACAAATTTATACATTTATGAAACCTTTAGTTCATAGCTCCAACTAAAATATCCAGCCCCTAAAATTAGAAATTTAATTTCTCAATAGCTGCCACAGTGTCCCTCTTACCTTGAGTTTTAACTGTGAGGACCAGCTGACTCCTTTTATAATGCGTTGTGCTTCCAGCAGCCCGGCCTTCGTGGGGAATGTATACTCTCTGCTCCGTTCTAGAAGGGCTGCTGGAGGCTGTACCTTAGGTCCCCACTCCTTGATGGAAGGCTCTGAAATATTATCCCAACAATCCTGTCCTAATGCATGGCCAGATTCATCACATGTTGCATTCAAAAGACATAAAATCACGTTTTTGAAAACATGATGTAGGTCACGTGAATACGCAAAGGTGGACAATCACACCATGCGACGCACAGCAAAAGATCTGGTTAGACCTCTCTCCCTCTCACAACACACAGCGCCTCCCATGGTTTCCTCTTCCCTAACCATTGCCACTTGGCTCATTCTTGCTCACTTATTAAGCACAACTCTGATTAGGGTCTATTCTTTTCCAAAATCCCGTGCCCTTGACAAGCTTCCCCGAAGCTCAGAGTTCACTGGGAAGTAGAGTTGGTGGCCTGCTCTGAAGGCGTCTTGCAAGAGCAGCATTCCGTGGAATTCTGCTAAAGTAATTTCTTCTACATCATAACCAGCATAACATCAGTGTCCACATTTTGAAAAAAATAACAAAAATGTAAAGTCAATTATCTTTAATGACGTCAACTAAACAGAATGAATTAGAAGTTAAAATGACATTTTAACTCCAAAGGCAAAACACAGCGAGCAGAGTTCAGAAGTGCAGAGAAATGATAAGGACTAGCAAGGCCATTCTCCTGCCCTGCATTACCTTCTGCTGAGTGTCTGAGGACCACACTTCATTCCAAGTGCCTTAAATTGTGCACTCATGCACACAGATGGAAGTGAAGTTCCTTATGTATTTTTATGATAGCTGATTTAAACTCTTTATCCCTTAAGTGCAACACCTGTGCTTCCTTGGATACTGTTTCTCTTCAATATGCTTTTCCTGTCTGTTTGCCATACATTCCTATTCCTCTGTATGTCTGAATGTCTCCTAATTTTTTGTCTTTGTTGAAAACTGGACATTTGAAATAATATAATGTGGCAACTTTGGAAATCAGGTTTCACTCCTCTACTTTTACAGTGTTTTTCAGTGTTATTGTTGTTTGGATTGTTTAGTGACTTTCTCATACTTTTTTCTCTTTTTTTTGGAGATACGGTCTCACTTTGTCACCCATACTGGAGTGCAGTGGTGTGACTGCAGCTCACTGCACTCTCCCACTCCCAGGCTCAAGTGATCCTCCCCAGTAGCCCAACCTCCCGAGTAGCTAAGACTACAAGCACATGCCACTACACCTGGCTAAATAGTTTTTATTATAATTTTTTGTAGAGACAGGGTTTCACTATGTTGCCCAGGCTAGTCTCAAATTCCTGGCCTCAAGTGATACTCCTGCCTTGTCCTAGCAAAGTCCTGGGGTTTCATGCATGAGCCACCCACCCTGGTCTTCTCATACTAATTCTGTAAAATTTGTATTCTTTTTATCTTGTACAGCCTCTGAAATCTCTGCTTAGTTATCTTAGTAATAATTTGATGAACATTTCCTTACATTACTTGAACCAGCAATTCTCCCAGTCTTTGCTAAGAGGCTCTGCGTATATGCAGGGGATGCTTCAACTCTCCAGTAGACGCTTTCCAACTGTGCCCTAGCCTTTACCTCTTGCTTTCCCAGAGCCCCAAAGTCAGACAGAAGTAAGAGATTAGGCCCCTCTCATGTCTTTCTGGGCATGCACACGGCCCTGGGCACGTGCATGACTACGACAGTTAATTTCATGTGTCAACTTGAATGGGCCACAGGATGCCTAAATATCTGGGTAAATACTACTTCCGGGTATGCCTGTGAAGATGTTTTCAGAAGAGATTAGCATTTGAGCTTGTGGACTGAGTAAAGCAGATGGTCCTGCCCAATGTTGGTGGGTTCCATTCTCACTCACCCTAAGTGCTTGAGCCGAGACATTGATCTTCCTCTGCCCTCGGCACCCCTGAGTCTCAAGACTTCAGACTTAGCCTGGGATCTACACCATTGGCTCTGTAGCTCTCAGGCCTTTGAACTACTCTACTAGCTCTCTGGGATCTTCAGCTTACATACAGCAGATCAAGAGACTTCTCTACCTCCATAATCACATGATCCAATACCTTATAATAAATTTGTCTATCTTTGTATCTATTTCTATCTATCTATCCATCTATCATCTATGTAATCTCTTATTGATTCTGTTTCTAGAGACCCCTGACTGACATAGTGACCTCCTAAATTTCCAGGAATATATCAAAGCTTTCAAAGTCCCACATAATTCCGCAATATTTTTCTTTTTAAGTTCTTGGCCAGCCTTTTGTTAGCTCCAACTGTGATCTTGCCTCAGGCAGCCGCAATGGTAAACAATTGCCACTGATTGTTTTCAACCAATGAACTGAAGATAAAGCTGTTCGCAAAGAACAGTTGAGTCAGGTCAGTGAAACACAAGCCCTCAGAATGAAGCTTTTCAGGGTGCTGCCAGATGGGTCAAATACTAATAGTGACAAATTAACTGGGAATAGGATATTTGGGACACTCTAAAACTATTCAGCCCTTTCCAGTAGCTGCTGGGTGGTTGTTTTCAAATCTACCATGGAGCTAGAGAGAGCGAGCTGGGATTAGGTCAAACTGTAATGCCACAAAACTCACGGTTCTACCAATATTTAGCCACTTACTCTTGAAAAAAATTCTTCAGATTGTTCCAAGCCTTTAATTACTTTCCAGAGATCTGAAAAAGTTGATTTTGAACAGTATTTAACAGTATTCTTATTGCTTTTATGGAGATTTTCAAAGATCTTTCAGAAGTCTTCAGTAATTTTTTAATAAAAATTGTTAAGACTATACATGTTTTCTGAATACAGTTTAGCTGTGTCCCAAATATAGAATAGAGTGATCTTCTATTTGTTACCTTAAATAATTTAAATTTGTTTTGCTTTCATTATTGAACTAGGACATAATTTTGGAAAGTGTTTCAGATTTTCCATGTATATATTCTCTTGTTCTCATTGTTTCTTTTAATGCATTAAGGAAAATATTTGACCTTGTCAGTCTTGACTTCTGTTTGTTTATTAAAGTATTCTTTGTGAACACTTAAATCAATATTTTTTGTAAATGTTCATGAAAATAAAACCATATATTCTCTATGTATAAGTACAAAGTTATTATGTTAGTCAAAGACTGTATGTTGTTGGCCTATATAATCTATAAACTTTCCATTTAATTCATATTTTAAAGATTTATTTGACTTTTTAGGAGGCTTCTCTTTATGTTCAGTGCATAATAATAATACCATATTTTCTTGGGAGATTTTCTTTCATTAAATATCTTCCATTTTCATGTTTTTTGCTTTGGCCCTTGAGAATTCTTTTGCATCTAATGTTCATCTAATGTTACCATTGCTACTCTTGCTTTCCTTAATTATATTTTTCAGGTATACATTCCCCTTCTATATTTTCCATCTTTATTTCATTTATAGTTCTATCTTGCCAATAAAAAATTTTAACTTATTTTCCTGGCAGATTTATAATTTTTTAATTCATCATTTGTTTTTATTAATAATAATGTTGTCCAAGAGATACATGTTAAGTAACAACAATTACAAATCTTGAGCTCTCCCTTAGATGGCACATATCAAATTGATCTTGTTCTAGATCAGTGGTAGGCCTTGGAAAAAAATCTATGTAAAGGCATATTTTCAAAATTTAATTTACTTTTCCTTTATCCCCATAGGACACCAAAGAAAATCAAGTCTCTGAACTTGTTATCTCAAGATTTTTGTATAAAATGAACTTTAACACTAAGTTTAAAACCACCCTAATTAGAATTGGATTGCAAATCCAAGAAGTTAGTAGCCTTTTGCAGAAGAATGGGATGGCTGAAAAGCCTTTTATTAAATGTATAGAAGATACTATAAATCACAATTTATATTTCCACTTTGTTTAGTTAAGGTCTGAAAAGTAACTTATTGAGAATGTTTTTTGTGGCTTCATGCTAATTATTTTCCTAAGATTATTTTATGTAATTCTTACAAAAAGATGATAATATATGAGAATTATATGGGCCAGAATCTTTTATTAAATATTTTTGAATATTAAATATTCAATAAATGTTAGCCAATTTTATCATAAATAAGAATAATTTATGAATAAGAGCAACCTATGAAGGCCGTATCATCCCCTGTACAGACATTAAGTTACTTGGCCATGTTCACTTGATAAGGTAATAGCAGAAACAGAGTTTGAGTTTTTGTCCATCTTATTCCAAACACAACTCTTTTCCTTCCTTGTTTTGCTACTTTAAAAGGGAAAAAAATTGTAAAATATTAAAAAGTCATTGAGGCCCATTTTACATTACTACAATTGCCAAAGAATCCCTAAATATAAAGAAAAATACTTATGACTATTTATTTTGAATGTCTAAATACTCCTTATTCACTTTTCTAAAGTTGAGTGTGAATTTACTGAAGCCCAATGGTTGTGACAGGTCTTCTATGTACCAGGTTGTATTCAGACAAGTCTCGGGACTGTGTTTAACAAGGAGCTCTGGCCAGAGAGAAAAAAATTACATCTATCTCCATGAGCGGAGACACACACCCCTGGCGAGGTCAGCTACTATTTCCTCCACTTTCCAGAGCCTCCCTGCTGTTATAGAGTCATTCTAGAAGATGCTTCTTCAAAACCCCAACTCATTTACAAACCTTTCAGAATCCTTTCCTGGGATATCAAGGTCATACTAACTTCTATCCTTTTCTCATCCTCCAAAAGGCATTTTCGTCTGCATAGGAGAGACTTGAACTGATAATGCAAATGTTCTGCTATATCCTTCCAAGGGTGTCATTTCCCTTTTTCCCTCCTCACCTCCCAACCTGGCCTCATTCTCCCACACCTTCCACAAGGCCTGATTTAATTGGCCTTGTACCATGAGACCTGCTCTAAACCATTTCTGTCCACATCAATCTTTGAAGTGTGAACAAGTCTGTGATATTGTCTATTCTTTGACCTCAAATATAGAATGCAATGTCCTTTAAAAATAGGAACTGTGATATGTATTTTATTACTCCACAAGAATTAATATAGCTCTAGACATACAGTAGTTTACTAAAAAATAAAATTTCTTAGGTTAAAAAAACTTTGACACAGTATGATGGGTAAGTTAACATATGTTCTGTAGATTTGGGGTAGTTAACATTATTCCATAAATATTTTTTTGGTATTTTTATATTATAGTTGTGTAATTATAAAATATAATAAAAATCAATGAAAGAAAAAAATCTATGTAAATGTTTTTAACCTTACACAAATTTTATTTAAGAGTTTAAGTATCATTAAATGTCAAACCAGAGCTTTGCCTTCTCACTAATCAAAGTGAAGAGGAGAATCAGGACCATTTTCCTCAATTATACCAAATTCTCAACTAGCTTTTCTACTAATGCTATATTGCTTAAAAAAGATGACATGTTATAAATGAAGTAAGCATACAATTAATTCTATTAGCAATTATTCTATTTAATTGGTTGGTCAATTACCTAGATCAAGATATAAAAAATGGTAGAGATTTTAACAGAAACTACATCATTTATATATCCTCAAAATCATTGTGTAACTTTATTCACGTTTCATTTCTTTAAATTTTAACAGGTCTCTGGCTTCAAAATGACCTTAATCAATTGCCTTATCGTCCCAAATCTCTCCTAGTAAAGCCAGGGCTTGAACTCCAGAACTTAAGTTCTTTAGGAAAATTTAATATAAAAATCCCATATATGATGCTTTAGCATATAATCTTCCAGAGATGTTTCAGTATATGTATAGATGTAATATAGAAGATAGCAGTGTATATCCATAAAACTGGAATTATATGCTCAGTTGGGAAATTACTTTTGTACTCAGTGACCCATGTACATCTTTTTATAACAATAAATATTTGGAAAAAATTTTAAAAATAAAAATAAATAAATAAATCCCACATTCACAGGCTCATTGTGGACTCTGGTATTTCTGATTTAAAAAAAAAAAATCTTTACCCCTTTACTTTTAATTGGTATGAAAATTGCCTCATTTCTGGTATCATATCTCATTCTTTTCCTTTGCTTCCCAGCAGTAAGAGAAAAAATGTCTATTAGTGGTTTGCTTTCAGTATCATTTCCTAGTCCACATTCCCCTATGTGTTTGTTTCTATACATACAACCCATACATAACCAATTTCTAGAGGTCTTTTCTATTTTAACAAACTTGATTTGTTTACATACTTAACTTTCTAAATTTAACAAAACCTTTAAGCAAAACTACAAAACGATTGTGTGTTCATGAATTCTATGAATACTATTCCAACGTACTTGAAACATTTGGGAAAATCCTTGGTCCTGTCATGCCTCCAGTTCCCTCATATAATCTGTTGAACAAAGCGTTTTAAACACATGCTATGCGCTAATTACTGGTAAGAAACCATTTGTTTCAAATGCACATGGCTTCACATGGAACAGCTTGGCATGTGTTATTCTAGATGCTTCCAATGGCTTTATCATAGTGGAAATATCATTTATTTCCAGCCCCAAAAGCTATTGTGAAAAAAATGTCTTAGGCAAAATGTAAAAATCAAAATGTTCTGTTTCCCTAAAAACTCTGGTGTGTGAAAATCTGAGCACCTTATCTTCCATGTGCTGTCGCTGTTGCTGGGTAGTTTCAGGTCACGTGGGCTGTCCTGGTCTGTCCGCACCTGCTTGCTAGCTTCTGAAAATGCAGTGTTATTACGTGCTTGGACTGTCCAATGAGTTAACAGCTAGGGGTCACTTTGAGTGTCAGCATTCCAGTTCTACAGCAATAGTACAACTGACCCCAAGAAAGAAACTGTTGGTCATTAGGACCAAGAATTAGAAATCTGTCCGTAACTGCCCATCAAAGACTGCCCCGTGAACTCAGTTTTGGGTGCATTCTTCAGGTCAAATACGGAACTTAGAAGTGAGCAAAGAGCAAGTGGCATGAAGAGAGGCTGTTTCCGCAGCACTCTCTGATGCTACAGCAATCCGCGAGCCATCTGTGCTGACAGATACAGTGTTTCTTTGGTTAAAATGATGACTTCTCCTTTTGTTAAAAAGACAGACTAGTTTGGGATTATTAATTTATTAAGAATCACCCACCCCCCCATTATCATAGCAGACAAAGTGACCCCAATCTCATGAGGTCTGGTGAGGAGGGAGCTGGTCAAAGACTTGAGATGGAGACCTAATGCCTTAGCAGCAGACCAGAGGTAGTACAGAAATATTGGGTGAAGATTTTTCAGATTATGAGAAGTAAATATAAAATTAATCAACAAATCCTAGGCATGTGTAAAAAATATATAAAATATCACAAGGAAAAAAATATTCATTTAGTTTCTATTTTCAATTCTACTGAGATTATGAATAAAGTTACACTTAAGACACAGGAGTCATAACCTGACTTTCCAATAATGAACATTACTGATTTAAAAAGTGAAGGTAATATTGACATAGGGTGAAGCAGCAGCAAGGGAGTACTGAGACAGTTATGTTTCAATGAAGAAATCCCCAAACATTGTTCATCACCTTATCTGTGGCCCTTCCTTTAAAATATCTCTAACACATCTTTTTATCATGTATGTTTCAAGTGGGCCATCGTGAGAAATGTTGAGATGTTGAGCATTGCTTTAAATCTGCACAAGCACTTAGAAGTGTTTAGTGCACAGTCTTGCTGAAAGGAAGACAGCTTCTAAGGCAGCCAGATTGTCTTTGTGGAGAAGTACATCCACTTCAGACAGATGGCCTTTGTTATACTTATATATTTGTCTCTCTGGGATTAAATTTTTAATGGACTTCATGACCTTGCAACAATGTAAATTCCCATCTCTTGCTAATCATCCAGCAGATTTATGTACACTTTGTCATCAGTAACTACTTTTCATCTGTGTGAAAAACAAAAGGATGGAACAGGGAGAGTGAAGGACAAAGAATGTGCAAATATTTAGAAGAAAATCTGTAGAATATCATAAAGGAAAGAAAAAAAATGCTCCAAATGCTATTTTTAGTTATCCTGTATTTGTGTTAGAAAAAAGCATAAAAAAAATTGGCAGATAGCTTTCTGTGGCAGTATTTGTGACAGCCTCATACATCCTTGGACTAACGGATAGAAGCAACATTTCTAAGAAGTTATATGCTATCATCAAATTCTACCCTCCTTGCTAGCACCCATTCTGTACAAAAACCTGTTATGTAATCAAAATGGGACAGTGTCTGGTTTGGTTGGTTAATTTTAAATTTGTATTAAAGTGAGGAATCAAAAATGGTTTACATGTCTTAGAGAATTTATTCTAAATTATTAATAATATAGATTAATATAAACTCATTGCAAACCATTTGACGTAGGGCTAGAGCCTATTTGTGTATATATGTTTGTGTATGTGTGTATTCACTGTAGATGGAGTTTGCTAACCAGCCATCTCTGTCATCATTTTTGTATAAGTTGTATTCATGCCTCCTTATATAAGAACTCCAATTTTGGTTTTTATGAAGGATGTCTGGAAACTAGAGACAGATACAAAACTGAGTGCAAAATTGTTTCAGATTTTAATACTTTCCTTAACCATTCTTATTTAATAACATTTTAAATGAATTGTCTTGATCAAGATTTTTTCCCCACACATTTAATTCGGTCTCATGAAAACAAATTTGTCTCCACACCCATATTTCATCACTTTGAATATGTCTTGTTTAAATCATATAATTAAAATAACAAATATATCTGACATCAACAACTTTGGAAGAAAAAAACAAAACAAAAGCTATCTCTTGGTGTGTATGTGGGCATGTTAGGGTGCAGCCTATTAGAACTAAGTTTTCAATGTACTGTGGGCAACACAAGCATGATGAAACAGTGTCATTCTGGAAGCAGGTCAATTGAAGGTCACTTACAAGAGCTTTCTACCATATTCAACACAACATATGAAAAGCAAGAAGGTTTTTAATCTAGTCAGTGAGGACAACTTGTAAAATACAATGATTTATCCCCCTTAACCCAAGGCAAAAAAAAAATTCTTCCCTTCAAAGACTTTATCATTACCTTGAAAACAGGATTATCTCCTATTAATTAGCTGCTAATAACTCTAAGTGGATAAAGTCAAACATTGTCGAAAGAAGATAGGACAAGGTGACTTAGTATGCTAATTTAGGAAATAATTCATTAAAGGTAATCCTGAATGGGTAGCAGTCAACTTATTACTAAATGTCAATTATATTGTCTTTATAGTATAAAATATAGATTTATTTAATAGCAGTGTTCACTTTTCATCAAGCTATAAATTCTTATTAATAGGAAAGTCTGACTAAATAAAATGGCTTTTAATATCATTTTATAATGATATTAAAAAATACTTAACATATGCTAATAACAGTTTTGGCAAAACTGAAGGAAAATGTCCAGAGTCATAGAGGGTTGAGGAAGCATAAATTGGTAACTCTTCTTCAAGGAAAATCTGGGAATGTTCATTAAGAACATTTAAAATAGATATACCTATTTACTCAGCACTTCTAATGCTAAAAATTTCTTCTGAATAAACTATCAGGACTATGCAAAAAAGACATGTGTATTACAAAATTGTCAGTAGGATAGCACAGGATGGAGGGAAGGAAGGAAGGGAAGGAAGTAGTTTAGATGTTCAACAATAAGGGAATCATTAAAAAAAAACACTGGTCCATTCTTAAGGTAAAATCATATGCTAATCTTACTGTAGAAGAATAGCTAATGATGTGTAACATTTAAAGTTTTTTTTTTTTTTTTTTGCAAAAGAAACCAAATTCTGACTACAATACTAAATACAATGGAGTTGATTAGAAGGACACTGACACCTCAAAAACTGCAGAGAAACCGAGGGGTGGTAGGAAGGCTGGATGCAGAAACTACAGAGGTGGGCACGTAGCTGAAATAGTCTGGTTATGGTGCTGCCAGAGAAAATGAATGGACCTTAACCACTTTTACTGTCATTGTTATACGCATCAAGATTCAACATTTGAAGGAGGTAGAACCCAACTGTTCTTGCTCAGGAAGAATGCCTTCCCTTTATCCAAAGAAAGCCATGGTTACTGATGACAATATAATCAGAAGTACTGAATGATGAATAGATAATTTTCCAGTAAACTGGTAAACTGTAATGCTCATAAGAAGGAGAAATGAATACTTGATGGTTAAAAAACAATAAATACCCACTACTAATACAGTATCCCCTTTACCCACATATTTCAGTTCCAGAAATACTGCTAATATAATCCAACTAGTCTTTTATAACCATGAATAAATGCAAGCCTTCTAAAAGTCACAAGGGGATTCTAGGTTTTGGGCAACAACATGTTTCTTGATCTGGATGCAGGCTGTTCACTTCTGTTCAGCTTGTAAAACTTTATCGATCTGTACACACACACATTTTTTCTGTATAGAGATAATCCTTGAAAATAAACTCTACTTGTAAAACTAGAAACAATCTAATATCTTCTAAATTATTAAATCTGGCAAAAATTCTGAGCTGTCTGGATTGATATTCCTTCTTTTTGCTCTATTGTTATTCCATTTAAATCTTATGAAACTAGAATAATGCTAACTTTAAACACCATAATTACTGCCAATATAAAATAGTAGTAGAAATATAAGAGAATGGGGAGATAAATTAAAATATTGATCACAATATACAAAAATCAAGAAAGGAAATTTGTGTAGAGACCACCTTCTTTATTTTTACAACTGGTCCCACCTAGTGCTCATTTTGCATTCAGCTAATATTCAGCCAGCTCTCAACTGGTCAGAGTTCTTTGCTAAGTAGAGCAAGACAAACCTTAATAAGTAAGGGGGCTGGGTCCTTTGTGATTCTCCCCACGTAGGATGGAGACGTCAGTAACTTTACCACTGTCCATAGAAGTTTAAGGACACTCTCCAAATGGTTGTATCAAATAGCATTGTGTTCCTTACCAATAACTTGGATCACGCTCAAAAATTTAGAACCCAGAAGAGCAGAAGTAAAACAAAAGATGTCTCACACAGAATAGTCGCTTACTACTGATGAGAGGGCTTTGCTCCCAAATCCTAGTTTCTTCTGTGATTCACCTAGCAGGGCGTATCATAGACATCATAGAGCACTCTGAACCATCACTGAAATTTCAGCTATCACTGTATTTACTCAGTCCAAAGGACCTGTTAGTTGCAATCACTAGCACTAGAGCCCAAGATCAGCGGCAGAGACTTGTCTGTCTTAGGTTCCACCCCAAACTTGCAGATTTTCAAGCTACTTGGCAAATTACTTTAGGCAACACGACAAACTTTCTGGTCTTGTCAAGAAAACGCAAAGAGAACAACGAAGGTGTGTGCCTTTTAGCAGTGGAGAATACAAAGTGAACCTGCAGATGCTCCACTTGACAAGGGATATTCGCTCTAATACGCTGCAAATCTCAGGACTCTCAGACATTTCAGAGGTGGTAGATGTTAGCGTTTTCATGACTTTTTTTAAAAAAATTTTTGGTTCCAATGGAAAACATGGGTCTCAGCAGGGTGCCTAATGTCTCTGCTATTTTCAATTTCCTACATATTATCAGCATGATTTCACCCATTTAGTGTAAAAGAAAGATTTCCTGTGAGACGGCGAGTATCTTATAGTATAGGTCTCTATAGGCAACTCATCTACGAAATAAGAAAAGTGAAGAATGCTACTGTTCCTAACAGCGGAATGCAAATTTCTGGTGTTTTTTGATTATAGGAATTGCAGGGTTGAGGGGGGGGAGGTGGTGGGTGAAGCATTTGCCAGATCAAAAGGTGCATACCAGGTGCAAGGGGCTGTGGATTGCATTATTATTTTTTTACCAAATATGTGATGTTTGAGGCCCCTGCTTGTGGAAGGATTATTCCGTATTCACATCCCGTTGAACACAGGCACAGCCATGTGACTTGCTTGGATCAATGAAGTATGAACAGAGGTAACGTTTGTTATTTCTCAGCAGAAAGGAGAGTCAGCTTGTGGTTTTCTATGTTCTTTTTTCACTAACTCCTTGCTTATGGAAGAATGTGTAAGGATGCTTTATCAGCTTGGGTTCCCTGACAGGGTACTCTTCCACAAATGAGGGAAGGAAGGAAGGAGTGAGGGAGGAAGTATTTCCATGGCAAAGTCAGAGGAATTGCTTCCATGACCACGGAAGACTCGGAGTGCCTATGTGTGGATGTTTCAGGGGTGTTTAAGCGTGTAAGATGCCACTAACGCTGTGAGTGCTCCCAGATTTCCCCAGTTTAATTGTTGAGACCCCACTCCACTCTTTCCCCATCAATGACTTAGCTTTCACATATGAGACTAGGCATGGCTTTTCCTTCAATTGATGTCGTAACTCGGTAACACACAGGATCAATCTCAGAACGCCTCAAACCCAGGGCTACATAAGTTAAAAGAGTTAAAAGAGTCTTGTAGCATGTCTCAAAAGTTAATGAAATTCAGTCTACACTTCAAGAATTTAAACTGTGAGTTTCTTGGCTTTCAGTTACCTAATGCCATCAGGAGCAGCCACTGTACTCTGGCACCCTAGAACTCTTTCTAAAGGTTGTCCTTTTTGTATAGCAGCAGTTAACCAGTTTCCCAGTGGCTGGTCAAAGTAGGCAAACTTCCTGATAACCATAGGAATAGCCTAATGTGGTGTTTTGCCATAAAGTTTCTCAAGCGGCTAAATACATATGTTCCAGCATATGAAGAAAGGTTTCATTTCATCTCTATTGCTAGTAATTCATTTTCTGCTATCAGTTTCTCTACCAGTGAAGTTCTATGGCAGCAGTAACAGAAACTGGCTAATTTACAGAAAAGAAAATTTATTAGAAAGATACTAGTATCTCAAATGGGGAGGCTGAAGAGCCAAGGTAGCCATAGAGGGCCGGCCGTTAGACATTAGAAACGGCATCGTAACAGAAACACGCTGATCTGAGCATTGCCACTGGCAAACTCAGCTGCTTGTCACTTTGTCAGATTCAGTGCAAGAAGAACCCTGTGGCCTAGTTTGGATTGTGGGCTTGCTCCTGACAAGAAAAGGGCAAGGTTGTTGAGGGACAGTTTCATCAGACTATGCACCGACAGAAAAAGGTACTTCCTCAGGAGGAATTATTGGTATACTTAGGAATGGAAGCTAGAAAGCTAAAAATTAAGGGAAAAAAAAAAGGCAAACATTAACAAAAAGCCAAAATTTTCATGAGATAGTGTTAATTATATATGTAATATATAACATAATAATATGTATATTATATTAACAACAGTTATCAGTAGGTGGTAGGATTACCAGTGCTTTTATTTTTTTCCTTTGTGGTTTTTGAATTTCACTAATTTTCTAAGAAAACAAAAAAAAAATTTCTACATGCTACAAAAAAAGGAAAACATCATAAATGTAAACATAAAAGAAACTGCAGGGAAATCGGGAAGTGGCACTAGATTACTAAGAGCCAATCGTATCTCAGGTGTGCGTATTTCAGACGATTGGCTACCCCTCTTCTCCTTTGCCTTGTAAACAACTACTATTTTTTGTTTCTGGGCTTTTGTACAAAACCTGAGAAGTGTCATGGGAAAGGAATAATTGGCAATAAAAATAACATTAGCTAATTTTACCAAGAATTCTTGTGTGCCTAGTATTTTGCTAAATGCTTACTACGGTGCAGGCATTATAACTATCCCCATTTTATACACAACATAATTGAGGCCCAGAGGTAAGCACTTTAGCCAAGGTCGCTAGAACAAATAAATGAAATGAAATTCAAATGTAGATTTTTTTCAGCTCCTTAGGATTTTTGAGGCAGTTTGAGAAATATCTGTGCATGTCATTTAATCTATGATCCTTTGTGAACACATTTTGAATGACTTTTAAGAAGTAAAAGGAATGAGCCCGAGCAACTGGAGTTGTTTAGGTTCATACTTAAACTATTTAGTGAGCATTAACTTTGTGCCCAGCTCTCTAAGGTTTGCACCCTTAAAGGCATATATCCTGTCTTCCTAGGTCGATCCAAAGAAAAATTTTTATCCTTGGTTACTGTATGAATTATTTAAATAGGTAATGTTTTTATTTTAGAAGCAGGAAAACAAACATCACAAAACGGTGCTTTTATAAATTCCAGTTGAGGTTTTGATTCAATTCATTTTTTTAGAAATTTTTTCTCATCTGGCAACTCAAGACTTTCCATGATCCTGCAGTAAACAAAGCAAATAAATCATCGAGTGTAGGGAATAAATTTAGAATGCAGGGAAAAGTCCCTCGAGAGGGCCATACTAGATATTTCAGCGTCCACACCTTTACGGGGTTCAAAAGTCAGTGTCAGTCTATAATCCTGATGGTACAGCCACAGCCATAATTCTGCTGGAGTAATTCCACATCCATAGCAATTTATAAGGATGAGTTTTAAATCCAATTTCTCTTGGTCAGACTGCCATTTCCCAAACACTTCAGCACTTCTCTGTATTTATAGGATTCATTCAATTTCCACTAGAATAAAAATTTCAGTGAATTTGTAAGTTGACATTTCCATCCATACCTTGGGATTTCAGTTACCTCTGACATTTAGATGTTCCTTTGGTAAGAATATATAAACAAGGCAAAGGCTTACATACTTAATTCAGGAAGGAAGGGGAAATACTTAACTGGAGTAAATGTCATTACTTTTAGGCTAAAATATGTTATGCTGAACTTAATTTTGCAGAACCCCATGGTTTTCAAAACGCCTCCCTATACTCTGGGTAAACCAACAGACTTTGAGAACCTGCTAAGTGCCAGGGACGAGGGGAGGTGCCCACTGTGCTCATCACAAGTCATTCATGCTGCAACTGCAGCCCCCTTGCACCTGTCATCACCGAGGACTCAACTAGAAAATCCCCTCAGGCTGTTACAAGGAGGTTAGATTAAAATGGGAGAAAAACCAAAGCAGGGGAACCAGTTAAGAACCTGTTGCAGTATGTCTGGGACACATTACGATGGCCTGTATCCACGTGGTGGTCACAAAAATAAACTGAAGAGGATAGATTCTAGAAGTATTTAGGAGGTAGAACTGGCGGCACTTGGTGATTAGTTGGACTTACTGTGGGAGTTTGGGTAAAAAATGGAAATAAGTGAAAGGTAAATCTCAGGGGTTTTTTTTGTTTGGTTGGTTGGTTTCAGTGTCTACAAATGGGTAGAAAGTTATGCCACTCCTTGTTCATCTTAGACATCTGCAGGCATGATAAGGTTGAGTTGCCTGAAGGACAGTCAAGAGGAGATGCTTAGATAGAAGATGGATTGTAATTCAGAAGAGAAATTGTGTTGAAAATACACGTCTGTAAGTCATCGACATGTAATGGGAGTAAATGCACCAATCAAGGGGCGCTTGTATCGTGACAGTGAGGGGAGCCCAGAAAAGACCCCAGTGCCTATGAAAGTGCCTGGCACATACATGGTTGTCAATTGACAAGTGCATGAAATAAATAACTCATGAGAGGATAGACATGGAGAGATAGATCTTTTTCTAATGAATAGATAAGATATATAAATCAGTAATGTCATTTCATGTGCTATAAATAAAGTACCATGGAAATAAGATTAAATGTCTCCTACAATAATTTATTAATTTTTACCATAACTACAGTAAGTCAGGCATAAAAAATATTTTTCTTATTTTAACCATGATATGATTGAGGCTAACAAGGGTACTTTTGTGCAAAGCTACAAGGATGCAACTTATATTGGTAGGAGCAGGACTAAAATCATTTTTTATTTTTTAATATATGTTAAATGAGAAGTTGTTGAAATACAGGTTTTATTTATTAAAATTTCTTTGGAATATAGGAATCAAAAAAGAAGAATGGGTACAGAAGAGGGAGAATTTGCTCATTGGACTATGATGTAAAATAACAAGAGTCAGAGGCAGCCTTGCAAATCGAAGCCATCTGAAGGAAGTGGAAGATGACGGAGCCCACAGTGCTGCTTTCCCAACCTCCCCACTGAGGTCTCAGAGTGGACTCCTTTCTTGCTAGATTGACGGAGCCCTGGATCTGTCTCTCATCAGTGCTAGCACAGCAAGATTTGTCTTAATAATCCTGTTCTGCAAATGCATGACCTAAAATTCCTTTCAAATATTCAGGCTGTTGATGGAAATTTTGTTTGGAATTTAAAATGCATAACAAATTGAGGTTCCCTTGCCCTTTTAAATCAGAACGCTTCTCTAAAGCAGTTTGAATTCTCTGAGTTGCATTAATGAGTATTTTAACATGTCAGAAAGGCGGATATTCTTAATGCAAGTAACTATTCCTTTTTCATCCATCAACTAGCAACTCATTTCCACACATTGCTTGTACATGTGTGTGCCTCTCTCCACCTACTTGAAGAATGTGGGATTAGGTGGAGGGAGGAGCAATACATTACTTAGTCCAATCAATCAATCTTTCTAGAAACCTCTATGGGATTACATCACCTGGGACTTCAGGGCATAGTTCTCTGCTGATCCAAGTGGACATTCCATGTTTATAGAGAATGAGAGGGACTGATGCTACCATCGCAATGACTGTCATGTGAAGTCACTGAGTTTTCATGAGCGAGCATAGCATTGCCTTTCAGGAATCCTAAGGCAGAGAATCCCAAGTGAAAACTCAAATAAAGTAATGGTAAATTCACAATAAAATACTGCCAAGAAAACAGAGTCTTTAGAATGGAGTACTGTCCTTAGCACTGTTCCAATGGCCCTGACCAAGGGAAAAGGGCCTCAAATTCGTGGAAACCATTCTCAGTTATTCAGAAGTAAATATCACGGGATAGTTATTTAGGAACCTTAGCTGTGGAGATATTTCTTAAGAATGTTCATTCTCCTTTTGTCTAGTTTTTGGTGCAACAAGCAGGTCTCTGATTGTTTATTTCATTTCCTGGGTTAACCCACTTTCTAAAAGAAGGGTTTCCTGGAGCAAATAATTCAGGCAAGTTATTTTAATAGATACATCCTCCAGTGTAAGTTAATGTAGACTCTTCCAACTTGTTCATGACTGTTATAATTTGATCCATATTGGCAGGTTCTGAGCCTAATAGACATACAGTAAACTAGTAAAATTGCGTTTCTTAGCCAGCAAATCATTGAGTCAAAAACTGGACCATGTGCCCTCATTTAGCAGAATCTCTTGTTGCAAAGGCAATGAACTTCTCCAGGCAGTCATAGCCTGAGTTCTCTATTCTCTACTTGGTGGAAAGTTATTTAATCTCAATGATTCTGAATGTCCTCATTTAACAAATGAGCGTAATAATATCAGCACTTAAAGCTTCGTGTAATGATCAGAGATAATGTATGTGAACTATCAGGTATATAGTAAGTCCTATTAATATCCTAATTGTATTACTATTATTCGGTCTATCAAGGATTTGCAGCTAGTATTACTACAATTAGTATTGTGACTGTTACTACTACTATTACTATTACTACAAACTACTATTATGACTATTACTGCAACTTGTACCACTGCTATTACTACAATTACTATTATGACTTATGCTACTACCATGGCCAATATATTTCATCGGGCTATTGTGACAGTGACCGTATGTAAAGCTCCTTCACTAATAGTGGGTAGATTGTATGCCCTCAATAACTGTCCCTCCTCCTCCAACTGATTACACACACTCAGATTGATGGAGCTGAAAGGGAATGATGACCCCTATTTAAAAAAAAATTGTGAGATACACAAATAGTAGACTTTCTTTTAAAGATAGAAGATTTTCATAGAGTTTTCCTTTAAATTAGCTATATAATGTGGGGAAGGGTACTCCTACTTGTATTGAAGGATATGAAACATATGGACATTGTTTTTTCGATAATCACAAGAAAACATGGAAGGTATGTTTGGGTCCCTCTACACAGGCGAGTATGGAAGTCGAGTCCCTTAGCTTTCCCACGGCTTTGTCAATAATCTCTTCTTCAGCAATGCCTGTCTCTGCTGTGATTTCCCACATCACTTCTCTGCAGATAACTCTTCAAATCCAAATCTGCAGGTGGGGCCTGACTTCTTAAATCCGAACCTCAGCAGTGCCCCTTCCCACTGACAGTCTGACTGTTCTTGCAAAGGCAACATGTTTAAAACTAAATTCGTTGTTTCTCTCACTCTCCAACTTTTTGATTATCTGGGGGGAATCTCCATCAACCATCGCACTTAGATTTGAAACACTCGGGGTTTTCTTCATCGCTCCTTCCCTTTCTGATGAGAGACGCTTGATGCTGCTGCTGGTATTCGTGCCAGCCCTTCTATTCCAATGGTCACGGTTTTATTTCAGGGTTTTATCACCTCGTGCCTGAACTGGTAAAACAGCACTGTAACAAAATGTCCGGCTTCACTGTGTTCCCTGTCCAGGCTGTGCTTGACACTACTGCTGCTCCTAAAGTAGCAGTATGTACCTACCTACTTCCTATTAATAGTTACAAATTTGATAGATTTCTTCACACTCCCTGACAGTCAAGATCATGAAACAATTTGCTGCCAGTGTATCTCTACAACCTTATATGTAAATACCACCTTAAAAATAAGATTCTAGCTATCGACCTCCAAGCATGTGCCTGCCCCTTTGCCTTTGCACGATTCTTCTCCTCTCAAATAACTGTCTCCTCATCACTCTGCTTACGTGGCCCTGGGAGGGATGATCTGAGCCCTTCCATGGAACTCAGCTACAGTGAAGTCCATTGCATTGAGCCTTCTCTGACACTCCTCCCGAAACAGAGTGGTTATGGTTCTGTTGTGTTGTCTTTGGTTTGGTGGGTCTCCCTCGTCTCATCTGTGAGCCTATTTAAAAAGAAGAATTTACCACCTTTTCCAAAGGCGGTAGAATTGGCTCTGATTCAAATGTATTTTCTACATCCCCAGGGAGGAACATCCTTCTTTGTTAACACAAAAGTCCAAACTATCTGATGAGAAATAAAACAATCAAATCTGCTATTTGAATTGACTGACAGCAGTGTTTTAAATTTTAAGTGGTCCCGTGCCTAAAGCAACCCAGATTGTATGTGTTCTGCACGCTGCTCACCACCACCATTGCCACTGCCCCTAAACCACCCTAAGCGTAGTGCACATGTGACTATACCGTGATACTGAGTGCTGTTCTCACTCTTCTTTCTCTTAATCTGACTTTACTCGAGTTATGAAGGTTGATACTGAAAACATTTTAAACATGAAATAGCTTGCCAATTAGCCACAAAGATGAGATCTATCTGCCACTCTTTGGGTTAGATGTTGACGTTTACTATATAGCTAAAAAAAAAAAAAAAAAAAAAAACCCATAAAAAAAATGAGTACTAAATATCAGCCAAGCATTTTTCACTCCCCCTTTTTGTCTCATCTTCTAATCCTTGCTGTAGATCAGGGAGCAACAACCTAAGCTCTCACAGTTTGTCAAGGATAAAGCCATGCTGGTCTGACTCCCAACCACACTGTTTAACCACTTTCTTATACTGCCTGCTCCAGCCGTTTGAAGGAGAATGGTTTCTACTGAATAGATTAGGTTAATAGTTAAAGACGAGATTCCTTAGATTTTTAACTTTTGTTATTAAGCAAAATGCAAAAATACATATCCTCCTCCATTGACACTTTTATTTAGAATATTTATAATGAATATTTGGTACTTGTTCTTTATTTTCCTGAATAAATACTACTTTGAAACCTGTGTGATTAGTTAAGCTGTGTTGATCATTCTGTCTCATACTGAGGAGTTTCCATCCTCCCACATGCTGGGCTGGCCTTCTGAGTTTATTTTAATATAGTATTAGCATCCATCGTCACCACTAATTGCTATTTACTGAGGAATCACACAGTGCCTTGTACATCAGAGACACACTTAACAAAGCTTACTCTTCACTAGGTAGCAGGAGGCAGAAACATGAATTAGCTTCTTTTCATGCATGGGAAGATGCTTGCCTGTCTTTCCTACTTCCCAGGAATACTGCCAATGAGAAATGCTATGGAATTCTAATCTATTAGCACTAAATAACACGACAAAGCTGACATGAATACAAATTACAGGGTGCAATTGACACCTCCAGGTATTAATGTCAAGAGCCTGAGCAGCTGCATGAAAGCAAAGGATTAACCACTTCTCCTTTGGGAATCTTGTTCTATCACTCTCCGCGCTAACATTCACCTGTAGAAAAATGAGGAGATTTGGAATTAGGCTTTATGAGTCACTGGAGGGTGATCAGTGGAGAACAAAATGCCTTCTCTTGAGAAAGCCTTGGAAGCTCGTAGCTCACTCTTGCACTCTGTTGTTGGTTGGTTGTTTTTTTCCTCCCTAATAATTCTGAGCCTTTGACTTTTCCTAATTGTGCATGTTTATCCTGAATTAAAAAAATACATGCTTATTTGAACTTATAAAATTTGCAGTCCCACCAACAGTGTATAAGCATTCCTTTCTCTCTGTATCCACGCCAGCACCTATTGTTTTTGGACTTTTTAATAAAAGCCATTCTGATTGAGGTAAGGTGATATCTCATTGCAGTTTTGATTTGAATTTCCCTGATGATTAATGACCTTGAACATTTTTTCAACATTTTTTCAACATTTTTTCATATGTTTATTGGCCATTTGTCTATCTTCTTTTGAGAAACTTCTGCTCATGTCTTTTGCCCATTTTTTAATGGGGTTGTTTGATTTTTTCTTGCTGATTTTCTTGAGTGCTTAGGGAGTTATCCATCTATTTAGCAGAATTATTAATTTTTCTAAACACTACAGCTGAATTCTTCTGAGGAGTGAAGAAAAGGATCAGACTCAATATAGGGAAATAAAAATCTTTGGCCCAAAGTAAAAGACATCTTTCTGACTGCTCCTTAGGGAATCTGAGGCCACTTTTCATGAATTCATGATACCATGCATTACTCACAAAAGGGTACACATCTACAGCAGGCACCTACCATCCTGCCGTATCCTTCCATGACATGATGCAGCTGAAACTTACTGAGGACTTGCTAAGGCTATGCATGTGTTAAGGGGTTTGCACAAATTATCACCAATGGGACCACAGATGGCCTCTGAGATGTCTCAGAAACATAACCAGCCTACCCTACGCAGTGATGTGATAACTCATTTCTGATTTTGGTTGTGCTGTATGTAACATGAGCATTAGGAATTTAGAAAAATATCTTTCATTTGTTTAAGTCATAGAGAAGTCAAAAACTTAGTAAGATTATGGCCTCCAGAGCCAGATGACTTGGGACCAAATTCCAACTCCAGGAATTACTAGCTGGTGACTTTGGGCAAGTAACTTAACCTCTCTGTGCCTTCCATTACACATTTATGAAATGAGGAAATGAATGGTTTTGAGAATAAAATGAGTTAGTAGATGTAAAGTGCTTAGAACAACATTTGGGTCATTGTCATTATTGAATCAAAGTTAGCCAATGATCACATGTGAAAGTTCTAGTACAGAATTGTAGACCAGATGGGAGCTCTTAATTTTACCTGTTATATTCTTGTTGCATTCCTGGAATAATCTTTACTTGATCAAGCATTGTTTTTAAATACTATATGAAAATCTGTTAACATTATGTTAATAATGAAATATGTTAATATCACATAATTTATGATATTCTATAAAATGCTATTTTATGATATGATACATTTTCATAAGAAAGAGAGAGTCTGTAGCTTTCCCTGTGTATGTCTGTAACCTTTATCAGGCTTTTCATTTGGTAAAAATGAAATGTTTATTTCTCGAACTCCTGGCCTCCTCCTGCCTCAGCCTCCCAAAGTGCTAGGATTACAGGTATGAGCTACCACGCCCAGCCACCTGAAATGCTTATTCCACATGAAGTATTTGGAAAATTCTTTTCTTTGTGCTATAGAATAGTTCAAGTGATGTTATAATTATCTATTCTTTAAAAGCTAGTGTAATTCTGCTGGTGATTTTTTCCCCAGGGTGGTTCCTTGACAACGTTTATCTCTTTCTTCTATAGAAATTGGCCTTATGTTTTATAGCCCTTCAGGAGTAAGATTTAGTAATTTCACTAAAAATCTTCCATTTCATCAAGATTTTCATGTCTATTTGCATAACGTTGAGTAGTACCATTCTTACAATTCATTTCTTTCGCTACTGTTACTTCCCTTACAGGATTTTTATTTTATGTACTTACATTTTCATTTTGATTTAGTGGATAATCTATTAAAAGCAGCTTTCAGATGACTAGGTTTACTTCTTTTAAAGACTGATTTCTAACATTTCAATTTCTTACTTCATCTGTATGGTCCTTTCTGCTCTTCTTGAGTTCCGTTTTGCTGTCTTTTTCTAATTTCTTGCATCAGATGTTAAGTCTTAGTGTTTTGTGATAAGAATAGCAAAGCGGATGCGTGTTCTCCGGGCTCTATTTATAGTTGTATCCCACATGCTGTTTTCGTCTTTATAATTTTCTGGATAAACTGAGATTATGCACTGTATGTTCTCTTGGTACTAAGAATTTATTAAAAAATAATTTCCAAATGTCCAAGTTGGCAGAGTATCTTTTCCAATTATATTTAACAGTTTTATTGAATTGTAATAACATAATGTGTCTGCATATTTATTATTTAGAATCTGTTGTAGTTTACTTGGTGACTTAACAAATAGCCAAATTTTATATATGATCCGTCATGAAGGTATATTTCCTCTTGAGTACACAAAGTCTGATAAATATCAATCAGGTCTACTTTTTAAATTAGGTTACTTAGATATTCTATGCTTTTGCTTAATTTCTGTCCAGTATACTATGGAATGTAGATGAATCCAATTATTTTACTAATATTCTTATTTATTTTGATAGTAACTCTCAGTTTCTTGCTATGAGCTATAATAAATGTTTTCTATACCATCACCACATTTTATTCAATAATATTATCTTTGTGTTTACCTTGGATACCTAAGTGTACTTGGTTTTCTATTATGTGCTCTATCAGCATGTAATAAGTAAATGATTTACTTGTTACATACATTTTTTTAGAGAAATCATTTAAGTAATGATTTCTAGCCCGGCTAGAAGCATTCAGTGAACTTTACCTCTAACCTTCCTTCCCTTTCCGATCTGTGTTGCCAGATCATCTCTACATTGTCAGGCATAGGACACGTGCATTCTGTCCTTTCACTCTCATGTACACCTCTCTTTAGGCTTTTCCGCCTCAAAACGGATCGAATATATTGGCCGCCTTCAATTCATCTGCTCTTATCTCCCCAGTCGTGTCTTGGTTCATTGATGTTTGTTTTCTATTAGTTTCATCAAGAAGGGCTCATGGGTAAATATTTTCTGAGACTTCCCACGTTCAAAATTGTCTGTTACCTGAATACATAAAGAACACTTATCTGAAGATGAAATATTTGTCTTACACTTTCTTTCCTTACGGACCTTGTGGACGTTGCTCCACCATCTTCTGTCAAGGAATGTCACTTAGGATAAATCTGAGCTCAGCTTGATTTTTGTTTCTTCTTATGAGTGACTTGATCTTTCGCCACGTTTGTCAAAGGACTACTTCATTTTATTGAGAGGACCACTAATGTCACTGGAGTATATTACAGAATTTATTCTATTAGTATTAACTATTCCTTGATATAATTCGCTGAGTCAACTCTGCTTCCTTGGCTTCTTTGAACCGAATTGGGTCCATGAAGGTTTTTTCATCAGCCCAGTTCACCCAATTCCTGAAAATAATATTGCAAATAAGAGATTCAGGTTTTGCATCTCAGGGTTTTGCCCTTCCTTTAGGAAGTATGTTTGTGTTGCTACTTTTTGAGATCAACCAACACTGAGGTCTCTTACCACTGAGATTCCTTCCTGCTTTACTCTGCAGTTCTGGCATGGCTCCTGTTGTGCTCAACATCAGCTACTTTTCACAACCCTTGGCAGTATTTTGAGGTCCAGGAATTATATACTTCACTCCTAGTCTCACTGAAACAGTGTATAAAGTTTTTATTTGCTTGTTTTCTTTCTTTTTTGTTTTTTAGTGTCTTTCAGATGATTTCCAGGAGAAGAAGGGGAAGTTTGATCAAACAGCCATATTTGTGCTGGAAGTCCATACTTTGAATCTCTTGCCCTCCAAGATTCTAACTGTTGACTAGTTAATAGTTGACATTCTATAAATGTTTGGTGAATAGCTGAATATGTCTGAACAGGTTAGTGTAAGCTAAAGAATTACTAAATCTGTGCCTACAATATTTGTTATATCTATAATTTATACAATTTTCCCAATTATTTTAAATGAAAATATTTCATGCAAGTATATTTGAATGAAAAAATTATGGAATCAGTGATCCTGCATTTTTAAAATCCACTTCTGAATTTCTTGGAAGCACATATAAACAAGATTTTCTCTACATAGTATTATGCATTTATTTATTTTTCTTTCATGTTCTAATTTTCTTGACACAAAATGAAGGCTCTTACTTTCAAATAAAATCATCAAAAATGTTATCAATTTAGCAACTAGGGGTTGAAATACAAAGTTAGCAAAGCAGGCTACTTTGCAAGTTCTGATGGTATATAGTAGTTTAATGTTTATTTCTTTGGCATGATGTTCCTTCCATAAGAGAATATGTTGGAGGATTAAGTACAAATAGTTTATTGCTTGACATGTTATACTTCATCATGCTGCTAATTAGCACAAATTCTTACTCCAAGAAGTGAGCTCATTACTTTCTCTTGGTAGTAACTGAGAGGTTCTTTGTGTTGTAGAAAAAGCCCAGGTGTTTAGCTTCAAATAGGAATTACCACCCAAGTATCTATCCTAATAACAACAAAATACTTTGGCTAAAAAAGCCAAGAAGAGGAAAGGAACTGCTTCTTTCTTGCTACTTTGAATGACATTCTTAAGTATTTATTAGTAAATAAATTGGTTATCTCTTGCTGCATAAAATATTATCAAGAAACTTAGCCACTTAAAACAACAAATATTTATTATCTCAAGTAGTTTCTGAGGCTCAAGGATCTGGCAGCAGCTTAGCTTGGTGGCTCTGGCTCCGGACATCTTGTGAGGTTTCATTTAAGCTATTGCCCAGGGTGCAGTCACCTGAAGGCTTGGCTCTGGCTGGAGGATCTGGTTGCAAGCTCACTCATGTGGCTGTTGGCAGGAGGCCTCAGTTCCTCACCGTGTGGGTCTCTCCATAGAACTGCTCCCACCATGGCAGCTGGTTTCTACCAGAGTGAATTATGAGAGAGACAGAAAGAGGTGGAAAATACAGTGTCTTTTATAGCTTATTCTCAGAAGTATAATATCATCACTTCTGCCTTATTCTGTTGGTCACATAGAGCAACTCTAGTTGGGGGCCATCTTGGAAGCTGGTAACCACAGGCACTAAACTTGTTCCAGGAAGTACACGAAGCACAGATAATGCATACATGAATAGAACCATTGATTTATCCGTCTGGTCAGTCTCATGAACAACAGAACATGTATTTAACATCGTCTATGTACCAGGCTCTGTGTTCTGCAAAAGGGATTCTAAAATAAATATGACATGACCCCATCCTTATATTCTAGCAGGAGAGATAAATGTCAATAAATAGACAATGAAGTTCCATTAGAAAAGAGCTTCAACCAAGTACTATAGGGGTATTACGGAGAGTGGTTTTGCTTAGAAAATGCAAAGCTGATCGACTACTCCTAAATTTCACCTAGAAAGCCAAGCAGTTGAGTAGGGTAGACAGAGTGGACTGGCATTTCAGAAGGAGGTCATAGCATAGATTTTAGTTTCCAAAGATAGGCACAACAGTATCTCCCAACCTACATGCCCTTCTCCCATGTGACCTTGACATTTTCTCAACAAAACGTGGAGTCTATTTCTCCACACTCTTACATCTGAGGGGCCCTGAGACCCGTTCACTAATCGACTATGGGAGAAGTGTTGCTGTGCCTGTGTCTGTCATTGCTCTTAACTACCCAAGCAGTTTCTACTGCCTGCCTCCAGGAGTCCAGCCCTATGTAAAAAAGTGAAACTTACTTTAGATATCCATGCTTCAAGAAGCTAAGCCAAGTGGAGAAACCCTGGAGAATGAGAAGCCACATGAGGAGAGAGAGAGGTCAGGGATGTGCCAGACAAGTGAGTGAAGAAACCATGTGCTGGAAGATTCTTCCATCCAGCTGATGCAATATCAATCAAAAAGGACCACCCGGTGGAGCCATTCCTACATTCTTGATCCACAAAATTATGAGCAAAATAGCAATGGTTGCTGTTGGCCACCGAAGTTTGGGGTAGTCAGCTGTGCTACAACAGATAACTGAAATAATGAGCATACAGCAATTGCATGTGATGCAAGCCGTGTGATGGAGCTGGCTACTAAATTGCAGAGTGGAGCAGGAGAGCCTGAAGCTGGCACAGAATTGAAAGACAAAGGCTTGGTGTGCCCCGCTACATGCTGTTGAGAAAGAGGTGGACATTCTCAACTCTTCTGAATGGCAGAATGACATAGCGAGATTTGTGATTAGAGATGGTCATACTGTGGAAAATGTAGAAGATGAGCAACAGAGAGAAAAGACTTAAGGAAGGAAGAACCATTCATATATTCTCTTGAAATGGATCATTAAAGGATGATGAAGGCGGAACTATGGAAGTATCACAATGTGGGGAGGAGCAACACACTGAGAAACATTTAATAATCAGAATCATAATTCTTTCATTAGAAGGAAGGTGCATTAGACAGCCGTGGTTACAGAGGGCTCTAGAATGCCTTGCAATTATCTAAGGTGGCAAACACAAGAGGAACAGGTATAAGGGGGTGAGGGTGATTAATGAGTTTGGTTCCAGATGTGTTGAAGCTGAGGTACCTATGGGATTTTTAATGATCACAGTCAAGGCCTGGAAAAGCAATTGTACTGTGCTTTCACTCATCATAATTTTCACCCTTCTCTCACACTTCCTAATTATTTTTAATAGAGGGCAGCAATCCAAGAGATGTTGGTTGCTACTGAGTCCCCGCTAATGGCTTCATACAGATTCTCATATTGCAATGGTTCTAATATCCCACCAAACCACTTCTCCCATTTGGCATTTTTTTAAATTTCTAATTACAGACATAAGATCCAGGTAATGACTGGGTTACATTTTCCGCTAGACAAATTATGTACATAATTACAGGCACATGTTCACTATAATATTGAAGCATCTGATGCTTCTATAGAGAAGGTAATTGTCAACCTTTGCACTGTAATTAAGTGTAAATGGGAATCCTCATTATTTTCCAAATGAGCAAACAGTAAGCCAGTCTTGATTGGCTGTGTCGTGGCAGCAAATGAATTGGATTTGCTGTGCAGGTTAATTAGTCATCTATGAATGTCACAACCCTCAGAAAACTCCACATAGATCTAAGTATTAGAGTTAATTAGCAGTGCATTGTTGAAACCCTGCATGATTTTTACCTGGCTAATCTTTGGAATTCTAACTTCTCACAGTTCTTTTTAATTTTTCCCTGAATCTTTCTTCCCATAGCGAATCATATCATTTGACTTTTCTCTCCATTAATTCCAATACAGACATGAGAGAAGGAGCAAGGATTTACAGTGAGGCAGACCTAGGTTCAAATCCTGCTCGATTTCATTCTTACAATGAAAATTTGGACTATTTATTGTTAACCTATCTCAATTTCAGTGATTTATCTCTTATAAACCATACATGATTCATCTTATTTTTGATGCATTTTTAAGACAACTTTAGATGTTAATAAATCTTTCCCCTGAGTTTTTCAGCACGCACCTAGGATGTTATGTTATCTAAGTGCATGTGTACAAAAGAGAAAAAGAAAGAAAGATATTTTCCTGCTGAAGAACAATGAAGTACAATCTTGTGAGCCAGTCAACAAAGCACTTCAGAGAGACTTCACTTGCTGAAGTGATACGCAATTTGTGGGAAGCCACTAATTGCAACTTATATAACATGGTTTTAAATCTTTCCAGAAAAGTGCCCTGCTTATTCAAAATGAGCATTTAAAAGTTGCAAAGCTGCCAAAAGCTCTTGCCCGAGGTGACTGGCATTCTCCTGTCCTCTGAGGAGAGAGTCGGCCGTAGGTCTAACTGCCTATAATGACAATCAGACTTAAGTGTCCCATCGGGGCAGGATGGAGATGTTAGCCAATTCGCACTGTTCTCTGCCGCAACGAAGAGAGGAAAGAGAAAGCCGGAACCGAACTCTCTTCCTGCCAAGATATCTATTGGTGTACCGATTAAAGTCCTGCACGAGGCCGAGGGCCACATCGTAGCATGCGAGACAAACACCGGCGAGGTATATCGGGGGAAGCTCATTGAAGCTGAGGACAACATGAACTGCCAGATGTCCAACATCACAGTCACCTACAGAGATGGCTGAGTGGCACAGCTGGAGCAGGTGTACATCTGTGGCAGCAAGATCCACTTTCTGATTTTGCCTGACATGCTGAAAAATGCACCCATGTTAAAGAGCATGAAAAATAAAAATCAAGGCTCAGGGGCCGGCCGGGGCAAAGCTGCTATTCTGAAGGCCCCAGTGGCCGCAAGAGGAAGAGGACGTGGAATGGGATGTGGAAACATCTTCCAGAAGCGAAGATAATTTTCTCTGTTGAACAGAACTTTGCCCTTTTTTCTTTTAGTTATCTGGGTTTGTGGGGGCGGATGTTTGTGTGTCTGCCCTAGGTTTTCTTTTGACATCTTTTTGTTTAGATCAGGTGAAATGTTAAACTAAACAAAATAAATCCAGTTGTTTGTTTTTTTAAAGAACAAAAACAAAAAAAGGAAAATTTCCTTTTTTTTTCTCTCTCTTTTATTGGGACACGGGGACAGACGGGACCTAGGGAGGGGACCCGGGTGGACAGAAAGACAGGACATGGGGATAGACAGGGGGACCTGAGGTGGGACCCGGGTGGACAGACGGACGGCAGGGGGACACGGGGACAGCAATTTTTTTTTTTTTTAAATATAAACTTTTTATCTTGACTGCCAGAGACGCTCCTTTGTGATGACTTCCAGTAACCAAAGTGTTGGGCAAAACACACAGCCAGCCTTCATTTCTTCAGGGGCTGGTAAACAGAGGCATTGGGATCAAGTCCAGAGGGGCTGGTCTCCACCAATTTGGAAGAGTAGTGGGGGGAAACGGGGCTCAGGGGGCCGGTGGCGGCACTGTACGTTATGCTGGGCATGACGGCCATGACTTCAGCTATCTTCTGTTTTAGGTCCTTGATTTCCTGGTCTTTCTGAAGGATTTGTCCTCGGGCAATCTCAAGTTGCCCGCTTTGCGTCACCCAGTGCAGAGAACAGGTCCAGCTTGATCCTCGTCTCTGCGCATAGCCTGTTCTCCAGGCGCTGCGTTTTGTCTTGTGTGGCTGAAAGGGCTGACGTTAACACCTCGTGGTCCTTTTCATTTTCCTTATACTTCCGAAGCTCCTGGACTTTCAGTTCTAGTTCTCTGATCTGGTCTTGCTTCACCTTCATGTCCACTGTGAGCTTCTTGCCTTCTGCTTCTAGCTCTCTGATCCGATTCCGTAAGGTTTCGGTACATTCTCCCCTTGAAGCAGCAGCAAATGCAACGGCCTGAGCAGCAGTGGCTAAAATGTAACATACTAAAAAAAGAAAGCTACCGTTTGCCTGAGGACAATGACTTCAGGCCACGAATCTACAGTTATGGATTTTACCTTTAGTGGAAGGCTCTGCTGGATGTCTTATAAAAAAAAAAAAAAAAAAATTTAAATCAGTTCCAAACTACTGATGGCAGAACGCCACCTACTTTCTAGAAGTCAATTAATACATAGTTTTTGAATGATAAATATAGTTACCATTTGTTGAGAGCATGCCACATATCCAACATCCCAGCCAAGTATAACCCCTGCTTTTTTCTTTATAGCCCTCCTGGGCTCTCTTAAGTTTTTCAGGTCTTTACCATGCCGTATGCTCGTCTCTCTCTCTCTCTCTCCCAACGGCTTCTCTGTCTCACTATCTACTCCTCATCTCTAAGGCACTCAGCCAAAATGTCTAGTAACAGGCGAAGCACTATAAATTAGGGATTGCCTACTTTGGCAGTTGGACATTTCCTCTAAACTTGCACGTTGTGATAACTCCTTTCCATGACCCAGACTATGTGGATCTCATGCTTTGCATTCCTTGCTTCACTTTTTTCTCTTATAACACTGAGAACAACTGCAATTGCTTGTAGAAGCCCCTTGCTAGGAAGAGTCCCTGGAGGAGTAGGGGAACATGCCTGTGTTGCTCACCTGTGTGATCTGTTCCCTTGGTCTAATAGTAGGTGCTGAAAAATATCTGTAGAATGAATGGAATCTTTAGTGCATTCTCACATCAGTCCTTTAAAGCAGCAATCGTTATTCTCAATTTACACATAAGAACACTATGGAAGATCAGAGAAGGAACTTCTTTAAGATCCTAAATGTAATAAATGATAAAGCTAGTTTTCAAATCCTTGTCAACCTTACTCCAAAATCCATACCATTAAGTCTTACGCTATTTTTTGTCTTACACTTTAAAAGGAACTCTTACTACACGAAATTAAGATATAAAAGGGGAAACAGTACAAACAAAAGCAAATAAACTTAAGTGAAATTTACATATGTAGTGCAATGTATGGCTAGTAGACGGTGGCAGGTTTGCTGTGCCTAACTTGCGTTTGCTGCTTTCGTGCCTCATGGGCATCAGCTCAGAAACCAGCACTTCCTAAAGACATCTCATGGTTGCTTAAAAGGAAGTTGGAAGACTGGGGATGAAGGGAGGCTGACCTGTGTTTTCCTATCTAGACACTGAGTTTGAGATCTATAGGTGTGACCACACCAACCTAGTCAGGACCGAAACAGACCACAGAGGATGGGAGGGGTATCACTCTGACTCCACTGGGGATAGGCACTCCCCATAACCAACCTCTAATCGCTTTTTGGTTTGGGCTATGACTATTTCAACCAGAGGTAAAAAAATGATAGTGATGTGGAACCACTTAAAAAGATGACATACTTTGAAAGGACATAAATTGGTGATCTTACTGAAAGGCAATATCAGGCTAACTTCTGTGAATATGCAGAATGCCAAGGGAAAGCTGAAACACCATTGAATGATTTGGAAATGGCAGACATTGCAAATTTCCATAGTGGGTTGCTTGTGAGCAGAACATGCAGAGTTGGATGCCCAGCACTGCATCAAGGGCTATTTAGACTTTGCAGATGAGGTTCACAGTTTTATCTGGGTGACGGTTCCTCTGGGAATTAAAAGTGACAGAAGTCACTGAATTGTCATTGTTGGACATCCCACCATATAGTACACCTCACTAAAAAAACAAACAAATCTGTATTTGAAGCTCAGTGATGAACAACTCTATAAGTGAGGTAATGTGCAGCTGCTCAAGAAATCCATTTTTCAGATTTCTATATCAGAGCTTAAGCCACAGGAAAAACCTGTGTTCAACATCAGAATAATTACTAACGAACTACAAGAATGTCTGTGTGCCTTGAATCAGGTGACCAGCTATCCAGGCAGTAAATGCATGTAATTGGAGAGAAAACTAGGAGGAACTCACTACTTCAGTTGCATACATTTGCATATTGAGGTCAAAACTCCAATGTGTAAACTGAAAAGAAAGAAATTAATTAGCACCATTTCCTGCAGGATTATTTGGCTTAGAAAAATGGAAGTTTAGCCTGATTTTAAGTGTTCATGGGTGTTCTCCCTCAACTTAATTCTGGCTAAATGCAGTAAACTTGATTCTGTTCAAATATGGGGGAAATCAATCACTATTCCATCATATATAGAAGAACCCCTATGTTGCATGTACATAGACCCAGGGCACTGTGGGGAGTAAGCATGTTTTATGCAGCCCAACTCTCAGAAAGTAGATAAGCAAGGTTTCTACTTTAGAAGAATGAGAATACACAGATTCCCACCAAAATTATACATCTCCAGCTCAGTACTTGGTACGTGAGAAGTACTCCATAAATATTTTTGAATATGGAATTCAGTAGACAGAAAAAAAGAGCCATGATTTGTTGGGTTTTACTCATGAAACTACATTTCATTTTGGCCTCAAAACATTCTTCAATAAAAAGGCTAAGGTCTTAGTCATCCATATATACTTCTCTTAATTTCCCATGATAAGTCCTCAGATAGTGTAAATTTATAGAAAGGTGAACACTATGATGTCCTATAGATGAAATAACTTAAATAACAGATAATTTTCCAAGATATACAGTCTAGTATATGTCTAGTGACTCTAGACATCATCAGGCCTCACAGTAAAACCTGCTTTTTCAGATAGTGAATGGACGTGAAAAGTTTTATAAGCACTTATTTTCCGAATGTTGAAGAATTTTAATTTTTTTCTTGTTATAAAATGTTGATGTTCCAGCCACTGAAAATAGTGCAGTATGAAAACTTGCTGAGCTGCTTTTTGTCAGGAGAAAGAAAAAAACTTGTTTGGCACAGGTCATTCATTTTCCAGCAATATGAGCAATAAAGGGACTAAATTCTTAGAAAAATACAAAATCCAACCCCACCTGCCTGATGTGTTCAGAAGATACTGCAAACTCAGCTTAGAGTCTGGAAACACTTATAATTTTAAGTTCTTAATGAACTGATGGAAAGGTTAAGATGTTACTAATTTCTGCAATTTACAAGGTAAAGGTATAGCCATCAACTCCTAAGTAATTATGAACAAAATATTTAAACTCTTGGTTTCAATCTACCCACCAATAATGTAGGCAAAGCAAACTACCTGTTTTTCCAGATATTTATTAGCAAATAATGGTAAAATTATAATAACAACTCCTTTTTGAATATTAGTGTTTTCTACACGTCAGACATTATGCAAAAGACCTCACTTGAATTAGCTCATTTTGTTTTTGACACAGTCCTAAAATATGTTCTATAATCCCATTTTACAGGTAAAGAAAAGTGAGGCTTTTGGAGGATAAGAAACTTTCCCAAGTGAACACAAATAGATCTAGAATAAACTCAAGTCAATCTACCTATAAAATCCGGGTCCATAAACATTTATTAAAATTATAAATAGGTTCCCAGATTAAACATCATTATTCTCCCTATTGAAAGATATATCATATGGTTATATGCTAAGCCATGAAGTAGATAGATAGAAAGCTCTCATACACATACTCTAGTTTCTCTACAATCCAAACACCCCACTCTCTTTTTTCTATGACTCTGGTTAGATTCTTGCTGTGCCTCTGGATAGAGGAGTCAATTTTATAACTCAGGTGAAAACAAAAAACAAACAAACAAACTTCTGTCACTTTTAGACATGACTTATTTTTTACAATGAATATGTCTGATAAAATAGCCAAAATCCAAACATTTTTCACAATGAAAACATCCTTTTCCCCCATATCTAGGAGTGAATTCATATTTTCAGGGGCCTAAAGTTTATACAGCTTGTAGTAAAGCCTATTTACAAACGACAATGCACAAATTTAAATATAAAATTAGATACAAATGTGAATATTTATTGTGCTGTCATCAAGATGTTGGATTAGGAAGCTTTAGTTGCAGAAGGCAGTGGTACTCACTGTAGTGAGTGAAAATTACAGAAGGACTGCAGACACTTGTGTGCCTAGGATCAAGAGATTACAGGTAGAGGAATGTAATAAAACATTTATGGTCCCTAGAAGAAGCTGAGTGAGAGGCTTTGTGAAATTAAGAAACTTAAAAGAAGCCAAAAAACACATATGCACACACATACACATACATATGCACACACATACACATACACATACATTCAGGCCCAGAAAAGGCCTAAGAAGGAATTAAGAATTCACTCAGGCTAATCTCAAGGGTAGGTGAGCCCACTAAGTAATGACAGTCTTCCACACCAGTCTGAAAACACTGAGAAATGTGACTTTAAGAAAAAAAACCTCAAACTTTCAGCAAATTATTGCAAGGCATACAAAGAATCAGGGAAACATGGCCCATGCACAGGACCAAAATAAATCTCCAAAAAAAAAAAATCCCAGAAGAAACATATACATAGAACTTACTAGACAAAGAATTTAAAACAACTGTTTTAATCTTAAAAAGCTAAAAATAAATGGGTAAGAATTAAAGGGAATTCGAAAAACAATATATGAACAATATGAGAATATCAAAAAATAAACATTAATTATAAAAATAATCATACAAAATTTAAGTATTAATTATTTGATTAAGTTTGATCAGTTATTGAAAAATGCAATAACTGCTTTTAAAAATTTACTAGAGGAGTTCAACAGCATGGCTGAAGAGGCAGAAAAAAGAATCAGTGAATTGAAGACAGGCCATTTCAAATTATCAAGTGTGAGGAGTAAAAAAAAAAAAAAAAAAAAGACAAAATCTGAATAGAGCCTAAGGACTATGGGTCACCCTCAAGTAGATCAATATACACATTACAAGTCTAAGAATGATTAGTAGGAGAACAGAAATTATTTCAACTCATTATGGCTGAAAACCTCTCATTTTTTGAGGAAATACATGGATATATAAATAAAAGAAACTCAGTGAATTCCAAGTAGGTGAAGCCAAAGAGAACCACACCAGGACACATTATCATCAAACTGTCAGAAGACAAAGGCAAAGAGAAATATTGAAAGCAGCAGAAGAAATGTGACATGTCACATATAAGGGATCTTTAATGGGACTTTCAATGGATTTCTCAGCAGAAATCTTGCAGGTCAGAAGGCAGTGGGATAATACAATTAAAGTGCTGGGGGGGTAGGGAAACTGTGTCAACCAAGAAACATATATTAAACAAAACCGTCCTTCAAAAATGAGGGAGAAATTTAAACATTCCCAGGTAAACAAAAACAACTTTCCTATAGCAGTACCTACTAACTCTAATTCTTACAACAAATCAACAAGCTGGATATTGTGTTGCTTATTTCACAGATGAGGAAATTAAACAAATAACAGCATAAAGTGTCCACTATATGTCAAGCAGCTATAGGTGAACACCAGAGTCCAACACTGATCATTTCAACTCCATTCAGAGGATATTTATTTAGAAGCTATTATGTGCCAGACACAACGTTAGGTTCTAGAGGTGTAATGAACAAGATATATCCTGTCACTGAAATCTGCTTGCTGAATTCCACAGGGACCCTGTTCAACACGAGGTGGGAAAGAATTGCCCAATCACAAGGTGCCTGAATTTCTGACCACAAAATCATGAGCTCTCATGAAACGGTTGTTGTTTTAATAAACAAACAACAACAAAAGCTCATCGAGTAGACTACAAATGAGGGAGAAAAAAAGGAATGTACCAGAGAGATCCTGATAGTGCATGGATGCAAAAGATGCCTGAGAATTCAAGGGCTAGAAGAGAAAGACAACTAGGCAGGAGGAAGAATGGCTCTGCTGGTATAACAGGGCAGAAGGAAGACAGGATGTGTGTGTGTGTAGGTGGTTGTGTATGTAGGTTTAGGATCAATACTTCCCATCTAACAGCTTCTATTTTTAATCTAAAATAAGAGGCAAAGTCAACTGCTGAGAATTGGAAAAGGAGGCTGGGGTGAGATTGTACAGGGCACGCAAATAGTTTGAAATATGCCTTGTGTTTAGTAGAATAGTCAGTGATAAGAGAAATGTAACAGGATTACCCATCTCTCTGTCTTCTGTCCCATCTTGGTGTCTCTCTCTCTCTCTCTCTCTCTCTCTGTATCTCTCTCTCTCTCTCTCCCCCTCTTTCTCATTCCCTCCCTACCCTTCTTCCTCTCTCCTTTCTTCCTCCCTTTCTCTCTCTGTTTCACTTCTCAGTTATCCAACCTGGAGCACAAATACCTAATACTAAGTGATTCTTGAGTTTTTTCATAAACATCAAGTATTAATAGATTTTTCATCCCACGGAACATAGTTACACAGAAGACCTTTCAATAGAACATTTGTTCTCTGGTTTTTCTACCTTAGGACCACATCTTTACTCTCCAAGTTTCTAACTTGTTATACAGTCCTCAGAAATATTTTCAGTTAAATTTCAACTAAACACTATTTTAGGCTATCGCTACTCCATACATTATCTGAAATGAATGAGGATCTACTTTACAACAAGTCACTGCTCATTTCTACTCCTCAGCAGCCACTGATATCCTTTCCAGGGCTGCCACTGAGTGGTAGGCTTAGTGGAGTCAGATTTACTTGATTCTGGTTCCTTTAATTCCATTTTGTATGAAAGAAATTTGAGGCACTTATTTAAATTCTCTGAGCCTCTGCTGACTCATCATTAAATGGACAGTATAATAACTGTCATTTACACAGGCATTATGAGAATTAACTACCTATATATTTAAATTAAAGCGATCATAATTACTGACTCAGGCTAATTGTCCTAGCATTATTATTAATAATGTCCCTTTCTATTCTTAAAATTGTCCAGATTTAAATAACAAGTTATTTGGTCACCCTTTAGGGTCAGTCATGTCTTTGTAAATGTTTAGGAACCAGTTCTCCAGAGAGATAAAAAAAAAACAAAAAAAAACTTGATTTGTAGCATTTGTCAATTTCTGTGGGGTAAATATCCCCACTGTAAGTTGTCAATATGTTTAACTTACAAAATTCCTGAAAATTTAATGATTGGGAGCTAGCTCTAGCCATCAATGACATCTCAACATTAGATGCATACTAGAATAACTTATGTAGCTATAAATAAATTAAATCCCACTTTCAGAGATTCTGATGGATTGGTCTGGGCTGAGTCCTGGCACTGGAATTTGCAAAAGCTCTTCTGATGATTCTGACATGCAGCCAATGTTGAGAACCCTTGCCCTATACACACCCGCCTATGATCAATATGTGGTGGCTATTCCATTGCATGGGATTGTCCTCTGATCATTTTCTCTTGAATGATTTCCTCTTCTTTTGCTTGGACTTTGGTGTAAATGTTAATATGTACATTTGGAAAACTACTTGAAAACAGAATTCTGAAAGACTTCTTGATTTCTGCTTTAGGTTTTCCTCATGGATTACTCTCCATTTGAAAATAAATGTGTTCTTTCAACCTTTGTGCTATTCTCCTACCCCCAAAATTTTTACCACCCTTCTTATGTTTACTTCTAAACCTTACCCATTCTGCAACTTTCCCTTTGGGTGTCTTTTGTGGAATTTGTAATACGATGGCGGGAAAGACAAGGCACTGAGATCATTCAAATGGACAGCAGGGTCATAACTTGGACAAGACACCCTAGAATTTCAATGTCATGGGCTACTGAGAATGGGAAGAAAGCAGTAATTCAATCACAGGCAGGAGATGGCAACCAACCCAATGGACTGTTGCCATCTAAGGAAGACAGGGACTACTTGAAATTGATAAGGTATAGTTTTGATATTCCAAGCGATCTAATCTAGTTGTTGGAGCAGGCCAGGACGCTGTTCAGAGAGAGGAGGAAGATGGCAATCAATGCTTTGCTGACTTTCTATTACCGGGGGTGGGGGGGGGAATATCACACAAAACAATTCTAATATAGAAGATTTCCATTTTCAAATACTTAAAACTCTGTCCCTTCATTTTAGAGATAGACAATTTACTTTGGCGAATTATTCACTGAAAACTTTGTTTATAAATTACTTTTCTAGTCAAGAAGCAGTACCCATATTGTTTTCTGAATATTTCCAAAAAATATTGATTTTAGGAAGAAAATGACAAAAGATAAATCTATTGAAGGGCGAATAGATGCGGTCCAAGATCAATGTTTCACATTCCAAGTTGGTAGACATCAGCATCAGCATGACCTGGGAATTTTGGGGTAGAGCCAAAAATCTGCCTTTTTACCTAAGTCTTCAGGTGATTCTGATGCATGCTAAAGTTTGAGAAGTACTGCCTAACACAGTCCCAGCACATAAGGAGTAATCTCCAAATAAATGTTTAATTTGTGAACTACTGACTTATTTTATGCAACCACATACCTGGTTTTCTGGACCATGTATGTTATTCCCATTAAGATAGAGGTATGTCACAGGTAGCAAGCTGTGATACGTCATCCTCTTACACAAGGAGGAATGCTGAGTGTCTATGTCCCTTCCCAAACATCCTAATGCTAACTCCTGGCACACTTAGATTTATATTTTGAGATTTGTCATAGCACCCAAGATATTATTAAAAACTTGTTAAAAGGTGCAGCTCTAGGTTATCAACATAGTTTTGCAAATATGTTGATAAACCAAAAATAAAAATTCTTCTTGAAAATATTTTCTGCAGGACTGACAAAAGAGCCTGGTTCGTATCAATAACAGTCATTATAGGAAAGAATAAGACAAGAAAATAGTGTTTAGTTAGTTATCAGAATTTGGTGTTTTAACTTATTAATTATATGATTCAGTCTCACTACAACCTTTAGAGTACATATTATTGTTCCCATTGTACAGATAAGGAAGTTGAGGTCAGGCATAGAGTAACTGGTAGGGCCAAGATAGAAACCTAAGCCTGTTCTCTGTCACAGATCCATCATGACTTCATAGTGTCCAAATAAAATCAACAAATGAGGCTTTTGATCTCCACTCCAGCTATGGAAACAACATCTCCAGAGTTTAAAAACTGAGTGTGTATTCATTCTCCTGTCACTTTCGTTCACCATGCTGAACTCTGCAGGGGACAGAGAAATTTCTAGTATGATCTCCATTCTCAAAGAACAAATGTTGGTTTAAAATGAACCAGAGGACAATACGAGATAATCTAAACAAGCTCTGAAATGTGTGGCACAGATGCAAGGGACTTTGGGACTCTGGAAAGGAGAAAGAGGTCAGTGCTGCCTCAAGGCCTTGGGACAGGATTTTTTGGAGGAAGTACGAGTAAGACAGGTTTTGGAACTAAGTAATATTTAGACAGCTGGAGGAAAGCAGGCCAGGAGAGCTGCTCTTCAGCTAAGCAGATTTGTAATATAGCAGATCTTGTTCAATCTGGAGATGATGAGATTATGTTATTATTTCCTTCCTTCCAGGGGAAATTTATTGAAAGATGGTCCCCTGCAACTGCTCAGAAGATACTGCACAGGTCCTGCTTGGACCACTGACAACTCAAAAGCTAAAGCTCAGAGGAGAGAGGTGAGTAAACGCTGTTTGATGACCAGCCCATGAAAGGAGTCAGAATTACATGTCTCTTGATTCACGTCGAGTTCATAACAACATAAATGTAATGTCAGCCCAACTAACACATGCTATTTTACAGTATAAAGTGGGTTTTGTGTAGCTGGATGTGTTGTTTTATTTTATTTTTCTTCAAACCTACGTTACTTTGAGTAAGGAAGTGTAGTCAGTGAATAGGGGCTTTGACATCAGACAGAATTATGAATAGTTTCAGCCATTGAATTTGAGCTCACAGTCTGCTGGGCAAATGTGCTAAGGGGAAAGCATAGTTCTGAATGGCTAAGTCACTTGTTCAACATCAGACAGTGGCAGACCCAGGTTTCAAACACCCTGACTCCAAATATGTTTCCCTTAACCACTGTTCTAACTTTCACCTTGATTCCAGGCAACACTGGGTGAGCTCAGGTGAGTAGGTCATTTGGGCTTGGGTTTTTTTCATCTGTACAACGACTACAATGAGATCTTGTTTCCTAGTCACTCTGAGGATCACATGAAAAATATCCACAAACACCCACTCACAACTACTTAGTGAGCAAGCACCTAACATCTAGCTCATCATCATCCTGAACTGACCAGACACCTTGCTTGCCCGGCCAATACTATCAAAGAATGCAACCTTCTTTTGCTTTAAATACTACAGCCAGAAAAAAAGAGAGGGCTGCTCTGACGTGTTATTGCTTTGATTTTATTTTGCCTCAGGGAGTAGAAATAATCACTATCAATTATAGCAACATCAAGTAGAGGGTTTGGTAAAAATTTCTGATGAGACTATATTTCTCTCAGATTCTCATACTTTTAAGATTTATTTCTAAAATGTGAACTTCAAATTTTCATCAACCCTTCAGACCCTTACTCATTCAGGGACTCTAAAGAATATTCCTCATGAGAAATTCATCATTTGTTTTGAAATGGCATTGCTAATTTGTCTACTGTGAGATGGATATGGGAAAGAAAAAGCCCAATTCTTTTTCGTTTTGGAACAGCTGTGTCCCTGAGCCACCAGCAGCTGCTTTATAAATTGCCCAGCCATTAAGTAATTATTTCCTCATCATAAGAGCAGCTGGGAGAGATAGCCTCTCCCTCCCCAACACAATCCCCACTTCCTCCTGCCTCCCCCCTTCCACCATGCCCTGAAATGTGCCAGGCCTGTAGAAGTGTGGGATTGGTTTTCTTCTTGTAATTGAAGATTGTACTTAAGCATCCTGAAAGCTGATTATTTTTCAATATCCCTTAAAGCTGTAGTCCCCAAGGCTGCAGATAGGTACCGGTCCATGGCGTGTTGGCAATTGGGCCGCACAGCAGGAGGTGAGTGGCAGGTGAGTGAGTGAAGCTTCATCTGTATTTACGGCTGCTCCATCGGCATTAGATTCTCAGAGGAGTGTGAACCCTTCTGTAAACCGCACATGCAAGGGATCTAGGTTGTGGCTCCTTATGAGAATGTAATGCCTGGTGATCTGAGGGGGAGCTGAGGCAGTGATGCTAGCGCTGGGGAGTGGCTGCAAATACAGATTCTCATCAGCAGAGAGGTTTGACTGCGCAACAAATGTAATGCACTTAAATCATCCCAAAACCATACCCCACCCCGGTCTGTGGAAAAATTAGCTTCCATGAACCAGTCCCTGGTGCCAAAAAGGCTGGAGACCACTGCCTTAAAGGCAACAAAAGAATGACTTCGGAATATGCAATCTTGGATCTCTAAGTCACATAAAATATTATCTAGGACACTGCCCTTGTTTTGTTGGTAAGGAACTTAAGTGCAGAGAACGGGTTTATTCAAGGTCTTACGTGGCAAGCAACAGGACTGAGTGTTGAACTCAGATCTTACCACTTGCGGCCCAATGGAGTGTTTTCCCTCCTACTCCGTGAAAATGGGCAATGCCTCATCTTCCTAAGAGTCATCTACTCTCTGGTGTCAGAAGAAACAGATGCAAATGGGTAACATTTTCTTTATTTCGTAATAAGAAGGAAGGCAACATTGAAATTTTAGCAATTTGCATATACTTTTCAAAAGTGCATAGAAAATATCAGAATGCTTCATATAACCACAAATCATACACTTAATATCAGTCAATTCCCTCAACCTTCCCTATACCCAGACAAGGTCAGGGAAAATTCAAATTTTATAGGTCAACAAAAAACTTTAGGGGAACATTAAATCCTCCAAGAACCATTGGCTGGCCTATATTTGGAGTTAAATCAATTTTAAGTTCTTCCTTTGCCTCCATCCCTTTTCTGTTTTTTAGTATTTTTACTTCCAAATTCCCTCAGAATAGGAGAGAGAGAGAGAGTGAGAGAGAGAG
>CAUYRT010044638.1:0-12857 GCA_963574885.1 Lepilemur ruficaudatus | reverse complement strand
TGGCAGCACAATTCACTATTGCTAGGTCGTGGAAACAACCCAAGTGCCCGTCAATTCATGAGTGGATTGTTAAAATTTGTATATGTTCACAATGAAATGTTTCTCAATTTTAAGAAATGACAGTGAGTTAGCACCTCTTATATTATCCTGGATTAAGCTTGAGCCCATTCTTCTAAGTGAGGTGACACAAGACCAGAAGAATGGATCCCACTTGTACTTGCCATCAAACTGGTATTGACTAACACTATGGTGCTCAAATGGTGGGAGTCTTCACGAGGGAATGGGGAATGGGGGTAAACTCACGTCTGAGCAACGTGGTGGGCACTCTGGAGGGGTGGGACATGCTTAAAAAGTAGTTTGGGAGCAGAATGAGGGGTCTCAATAGGGGAAAGGAATTCCTCTAAAACTGATTTATGTGATAAGTGTACACCTCGGTAAATTCACTGAAAATCATTTAATTGTACACTTAAAATGGAGTAAAGGCATGATATGTAAAGTATACTTCAATAAAGAAAAAAAATAAGGATAACATTAACCTAAAAAAAAAAAAGAAAAATCCTTAACTATGCCTAAAATTTAAAAATTCTATTTACGTCTAAAAAAAAACACCACAATGAGATATTACCTTACTCCTGTTAGAATGACTCTTCTTAAAAATTCTGAAAACAATTGATAGTAGCACAGATGCAGAGAAAAACGAACACATATATACTATTGGTGGGATTAGAAATTACTACAACCCCTATGGAAAACAGTATGGAGATATCTCAAAAAACTATTTAACAAAAGTACACCTACTATTTAATCCAGCAATTCCACTGTTGAGTATTTCTCAAAGGAAAAGAAGTCAATTCACAATTGCAAAAAAAGTAGAATAAACCCATGTGTCCATCAATTTGAGTATGGATTAACAAAATGTGATGTATATATACCATTACTAATCAGACAAATGAATTGATGTCTTTTGTAGTAATCTGGATGAAACTAGAGACCATTACCCTAAGTAAAGTATCCCAAGAACAGAAAAACAAACACCATATGTACTCTCTAATAATTTAAAACTAATTGATGGGCATATATGGACATAGAAAGAAGTAAAAATAATTGGAAATCAAAAAGCAGAGAGGCAGAGGTGTGGAGGGGTATAAATCTACCTAACTGGTGCAATGAACCCTATTCAGGTGATGGTACACTTATAGCCCTGACTTAAGCATTATAAAAGGTATCCATGTAACAAAAATATTAGTACCCCTTTATATATTGAAATTAAAAAAAATCTGAGGACTAAGGATATATTCCCACCTCAATTATTTATAGCAATCTCAACTTCCCCTAAGTTACAGTTTTCTTACAAAAGGACAATCATACTTTTTCTTTTAAAAGATGTTATTTTACAAAAAGTAACTAACATTTGACTTTGTCTCTAGGTTAAAATGAGATACTGCATGTGAAAATTTCATTTAAACATTAAAGCACAGCAGAACTCTCTCCAAAGAAATGCCCTCACAAAAAGTCTTCAAAATCCAAACAATCTAACCCTTTCAATTTGTTGAATCTTCTCACTGATCCTTGGCCATGAAGGCATGTCTAACAACTCCTCTGGAATGTAGTATCTATATTTTGCCTGGCTCAGTTAAAATTGAGGTAGAGTCCCATTACATAAGGACACTTACTTACAGAAACAATACTAAGAATGTTTCAACACATGTGATTTATTTTGTCATTAAAAAACTACCTGGCAAAATTTGTTTTGACACATTATCTCTGAGACAAACTGTCCTTGTTATAAAAAAGATTCTACTCTCACTAAATTACCTATTGAATACTCTCAAACTATCTGTTGGCTGTGTTGCATATTTTTAGTTGATTTGACTCCATGACCTAAATTTATCTACTGAGCTTTCTAGACTAAACCTCCTTCAATAAGACATTTATGATTTCTAGACACAAAGATGAAATCAGTAATAATGAGTATAATAATAAATAATATATACTTTACATACAAGTAACTTCATTTAAAACACAAAACCACTAAAAGTGGCTATTAATGTAAATATTTCACATCTAACAATACTGAGGCTTAACTGTATTAAATAATTTCCTAGCGATAATCAAGTAAATGCCAGAGTCAGATTTCAAATCAATGTGCACCTCTCTTTAAAGCCTGCACTTTACATTATTTTATATCTCCTCATCAGCCAAGATCTAGTCAACAAATAAATGAGATTCTGAACTAAAATTATTTCTTGTATTTCTTCTCTAGATGTTGGTTGGTTTCAAAGACAAATAATAATGTTAATAATCAATAATAACAGATAAACTATATTTAGCTCTTACTGTGTTCTGGGCCTTATGTTAAGCACTTGTTCTTTTATCTCATTTAATCTTTACAATACCCTATAGAGTAAATGCTACTATTACTCCGCTTTACATATTGCTGATGTATCTCAAATTGGCTAGGTAATTTGAAAAACATCAAACACTAAGGAGTAAAGATTTGATTCTAAATACCTGATCTAAGTTGTGCTCTTGGATGGCAAAGAAGAAAAACTGCCAGCCAGAGTGTCTCTGTAAGAAAGATGGATTTTAGAAGAAAGTGAAAAAAATAAACAGGCAGACAAATATAGATTGGATGAGGGTCAGAAGGAAGGGTGCCTGAAACTACAGGAGTCTCCACTGGAAGAAGCTGCAGAGGAGAACTGGGAAGAAAAAGGCTGCCGAGAGACTTGAAGAAAAGTGAGAAGGGTGGGTGGAGCAGTTAAATATCCCCTCGCTTATAACTTGGACTGCTGGTGGGCTCGTGAGTTGTTGGAGAGACCTGCGAACACAAACCCAGATGTCTTACACCAGTGAGCGGTGACTAGGGCACCAGGCTGCCAGCTGCCTCAGGCACCTCCTAGCCCGCAGACCCAAGCTGATCGGCAGGTGCCATACTGCTTCATTCTCCCCTTCCCGTTCCATACCTGCAGCTTCCAGGGGAGACAATTTAGTCACCACCAGAGGCATCTGCAGTGAATGGGACCTTTCCTTTTGGGGCCCTACAGTGGCCTAAGGGGCACTCACACTGTGAGCTCCCTACCTGCCTGCCCTTCCAGGTGCTGCTAGCCTGGTGACTCCAGAGATCAGGGCAAATCCCGAGGCAGAGAGGCATTGATCCCCCTTGGACACACCATGAGTGTCTTGAGACCTACACTCCTCTCCCTGGCACAGTCACGGATGGCTCTCCAGGACCCAGGAGACATGCCTGCAGACAAGATCCCATACATTCAGGTCACAATGGCATTGCCCAGGGGCACAAAAGGGATAATTGTGAACGAGCCTACTGAGATGCGTGTGCATTCAGGAGGAGATCACTGTGTTGAGGGGCAACTCTCCTCCCACAGGAGGGCCATGCTCCCAGCTAAGGCTGTGATCCTTGGAAGGGAACCTCCTGGCCCCCATCACAGCCAGGGAAGATCTGCTGGCTTGAGGTCCTGCTAGCTGGCAAAGGCCTGGAGGAAATGACAGAATAGGGGCGGGTGAAAAGCAGCGAGTTCTGCTCCAGATTGCAGATCTCAGAATGACCGACACCCACACACAGATTTTTTGGCTGAGTAGGGCCATTTCAGACCCTCCTGGCAGCTTGGCCCAGAGGCATAGAATGGACCTTCAACCCTTGCTAACAGCATTTCCGAAGTTTGAAGGCTGACACAACCCAGCTCCACCCAGCCTCACTCCCCCAATGATCCCCACGGAGGTGGAGAATAAGGACATACCTGGAAGTCCCAGAGGTGACCCGCCACCTGAGACACTAGAGTGCCATTCCAAGGACGAAGAGCTGGTTACGGGACCCGAAAACAACACTGCAGCCTGTTTCTCCCAGCAAGTGCCAATCACAAGGAATTCATTCTGCCAAATCTTTCACTGCATCAACTAACTCATCTACAGGGTGAGGTCAAATCTCACCCAAAAACACCACCTACTGGCTCAGAGACTAAACAAGATGTGTCATTATCCAAACAAAAATCTAAAGGTAAGAAGAAGCAGCTGATCCAGATGGGAAGGAATCAGCGAAAGAACTCTGGAAGTATGAAGAATCAAATGGAAACCACACCCTCAAAGGGGAACGCCAGCTCTCTAGCAATGGATATCAACAAAATTCACAACACTAAAATGACAGAAGAGTTTTGAACAAGGATTGTAAGAAAACTCAATGATATGCAAGAGATAATGGATAACCAACCCAAAGAAATCACAAAAAAAATTTCCAGGAATTGGAAGAAAAATTCACTGAATTGAAATATTAATGAAAAATCAAACAGAACTTCTGGAAATGAAGAATTTATTCAAGGAATTAGAAAACACAGTGGAAAGCCTCAAGAACAGGGTAGATCAACAAAAGAAAGAATCTCAGGAATTGAAGGTAACACCTTTCAATTAAATAAGTCAGTCGCAGAGACAGAGCAGAAAAACAAGAGAAAAGAGCAAAGCCTACAAAAAATATGGGATTATGTGAAGATACCTAACATTATAACTATAGACACCCCTGAGGATGAAGAAGAAAATACTCAAGGGTTGTATAAACTATTTGAGGATATAATAGATGAAAATTTCCCAGGCTATGCTAAATTTCTACATATCCAAGTACAAGAAGCTCAAAGGACTCCTGGTAGATCTATCGCAAACAGGAAGACACGACAACACACAGTCATCAAAATGATCAAAATGACCACCAAAGAGGTCCTCCTACAAGTTGCAAAGAGAAAGAAGCAGAAAATCTACAAAAGAAAACCCATCAGAAAAATGGTAGACTTCTAAACTGAGACCTTACAAGCAAGAAGAGACTGGGACCCTGTTCTCACTCTTCTCAAACAGAATAATGCCCAGCCTGGACTCTTGTACCCTGAAAAATTAAGATTCTCATACAGAGGAGAAATAAAGACATTCTCAGACAAGCAAAGACTGAGGTAATTCATGAAGTCAAAACCCGCCCTCTCGGAAATACTCAAAACAGTGTTACACACGGATCAGCACAATAAACACTCACCAGTGTAAAGTCATCAAACAGCTAAAGGTCAAAAGCCAGATACAAAAAAGGCTCAAGACCCAAAACAAAGCAACAAAGTTGAACTCAACAAGATGAACAGACATCTTTCCACTTATCAATTTTTCACTGAGGAAGGAAATACCAGAGGATGTAAACAGGTGGAAAACCATATTATGCTCATGGGTTGGCAGAATCAACATTGTTAAAATGTCTATACTACCCAAAGTGATCTACAGATTCAATGCAATCCCTATTAAAATACCAAAATCATTTTTCATAGATCTAGACAAAATAATTCTACAATTCGTGTGAAACCATAGAAGTCCCTGTATAGCAAAAGCAATCCTAAGCAAAAAGAACAAATTGGGAGGCATCAATTTACCAGACTTCAAACTATATTACAAGGCTATAGTAACTAAAATAGCATCTTAATGGCACAACAGAGACATGTACCAATGGCACACATCTGAGAACCCAGATATAAAACCATCCTCATAAAACCAACCATCTAATCTTTGAAAAAAAAGACAAAAATGTACACTGGGAAAAGAATCCTTATTCAATAAATGGTGCTGGGAACATTGGATAGCGACATGTAGAAGACTGAAACAGGATCCACACATTTCACTTCTCACAAAATCAACATACGGTGGATAACAGACTTAAACCTAAGGCATAAAACTATAAGAATTCTAGAAAAAATTGTTGCAAAAACTCATAGATTTCAGCCTAGGCAAAGAGTTTATGTAGAAGACCCCAAAGGCAATCATAGCAACAACAAAAATAAACACACAGAACCTAGACAAATTAGAAGGCTTCTGCATAATGAAGGAAACTATCACGAGAGCAAACAGACAACCTACAGAATCAGAGAAAATATTCACATTTTACACAACTGATATAGGGCTGATAACTAGAAACTATATAGAACTCAGGAAAATCAGCAAGAAAAAAATCACACAACCCTATCAAAAAGCAGGCAAAGGACATGAACAGAAACTTTCCAAAAGAACATAGGCTAATGGCCAACAAACATATGAAAAAATGCTCAACTTCTCTAATCATCAGGGAATACAAATTAAAACCAAATGAGATATCACTTATCTCCAGTGAGAATGGCCTTTATCAAAAAGTCCCAAAACAATCAATCTTGGCATGGATGTGGAAAGATAGGAACATGCATAGATTGCTGGTGGGATGGCAAACTAATAGAACCTCTGTGGAAAGCAATATGTACATACCTCAAAGAAATACAAGTAGAACTACCATTTGATCCAGCAATCCCATTACTGGGCATCTACCCAAAAGAACAAGACATTCTATAAAAAATACAAGTGCACTTGAATGTTTATAGCAGCACAGTTCACAATTGCAAAGATGTGGAAAGAACCCAAGCGCCCATCAATACATGAATGGATTAATAAAATCTGGTATACATATGTCACGGAGTACTATTCAGCCATAAAAAACAGTGGTGATCTAGTACCTCTTCTATTATCCTGGATAGAGCTGGAACCCTTTCTACTAAGTGACATATCACAAGAATGTAAAAATAAGCACCATGTGTACTCGCCATCCAGTTAGTATTAACTTATGTAACTGACCAACACTTAAGTGCACATATGGTAGTAATATTCACTGAGTGTCAGGAAGGTGGGGGGGAAGGAGGGTATGAGTATATTCATACCTAATGGGTGCAATGTACACCATCTGGGGGATGAACATGCTTGAAGCTCTGACTTGGGTGGGGCATAAGCAATATACATAAGCTAAACATTTGTATGAAGGAAGAGAAATGGCGGAGTATACGTAATCTCCTGGATTCCTGCTCCCAGAGAAAGAGGCATAGATCTCAGTCTGCTACACACAAATGGATTGCTCCCCTGCAAGAACAGGGTTGTGAATTGGCAGAGAATCAGCGTGGGACACACAAAACAGGAAAAACAAAAAGGTAAATGGGAGATAGAATTGTGAACTCTGGAGAGTGCGAAACAAACAACAGAGAATAGAGCTCTGGGACGGCTGCACCTGCCAGGCCAGTGAGTGAGGTGGGATCAGACCCACAGGAGAACTTCTTGCTTCCCCACTGACCTCCACACCCACTCAGACAGGAACCTGCTTGAAGTTGGTGCAAAATTGTCGCAGGAGACGTGGGGTTCTGTGGAGAGTTGATAACAGTGGAAAGCTTCTTGAATTCCCCAGAGCTCTGTGCCAGGACTGCACTAAGTAGGGGAGGGATCTGATCTGAGCTGCTAATGGAGGTAATAAGGAGGCAGCTAACTTGCCTCTGGCACCCAGCGGATCCAGACCTATGGAGGTAATCACTAAATGGGGATTCTAACCTGGAAACCCACTCAGGGTGAGTCAGTAAGAGCGAGAGCTTCTGCTGGACAGGCATGAGACTGTGGGAGGGTGACATAAAAAAGACAATGGAGCATCCTGATGACTAAGCTCCCCAATTTGGTACCTGCCATATCCTGAACAGTTGCCCCCGGTGCTAGCACTATGCGGGCAGGTAGTTGCCATTGTTGAGGTCCACAGCCCAGCCGCTGCGGTGTGATACGGTGTGTCGGGCAGCTCCCTTCCCCCAGCCTTGGGACTCTTGCAACAAGCTCCGCCCTTACACTATGATCAACTAGCCAGGCCTGGCTTGATGGATGAATTCTGAACACTTCCCTAGTCATCAGTAGGCTAACGCCCATGGGACCTAGAGGCACTGGAGCACCAGGCAGACTGTCGAACTACCCCCTTCCCCTAGCCAGCATCTTTCATGCTGAAAGTGGTACGCTCCAACCCTGGAGGTAGAGTGAGACAAGAAAAGCCACTCTCCCTCTGCGACTAGTATGAATCCGCAGGGCCTTAGTGCAGATCAATAGCTGACAGCCCAGTGACTTTGCTCTTCAGACCTGTTTTGGTCACCCAGTAGGATCATAACACTGGGGTTGGATCTCCGCCCCTGGTCAGCTGCCAACAGTGAGGTCCGTGGTCAGGGAACAAGAATCCACACAAGAGGCAACAATAGGCTCCCCAAGTAACCCCTCCCATCAGAAGTAGCCTCCCAATTGTGGTGGAAGAGCTCTGAACAACACAATAGCAGCTCCCACCAGCAGCAGATCAAGAAACCATAGAAGTATACACATCCAGGCTGAGAGGCAGCTTCTACGATCAGCCTCGCTCCTTTAGCACCTATAGGAACAAAGGCTACACAGGGCCTGTTACTTCCCAAATGAAAAAACAATGGCTGATCCAGATGGGAAGGGCTCAGTGAAAGAACTCTGGAAGTATAAAGAATCAAATGGAAAGCACTTCCCCAAAGAGGAACACCAGCTCTCAAGCAAAGGACATTAACCAAATTCAGAACACTAAAATGACAGAAGAAGAATTTCAAACATGGATTGTAAGAAAACTCAATGATATGCAAGAAAAAATGAATAACCAACACAAAGAAACCACAAAAAAAATCCAGGACTTGGAAGAAAAATTCATTAAAGAAATTGAAATATTAAAGAAAAATCAAACCAAACTCCTCGAAATGAAGAATCTATTCAGGGAACTACAAAACACAGTGGAAAGCCTCAAGAACAGGGTAAATCAAAAAGAAGAAAGAATTTCAGAGTTTGAAGATAACACCTTCCAACTAAATAAGTTAGTCACAGAGATAGAGCAGAGACATAAGAGAAAAGAGCAAAGCTTATAAGAAATGTGGGATTATGTGAAAAAATGTAACATCCGGTTGTTGTGGATTCCGGAGGGGGAAGAAGAAAACACGAAAGGGTTGGATAAGCTATTTGAAGATATAATTGAGGAAAATGTCCCAGCCCTTGGTAAAAATCTAGATATCTAGGTACAAGAAGCTCAAAGGACCATGGGAGATTCAATGCAAACAGGAAGACACCAGAACATGTAGTCATCAGACTGAACAAAATATCAACCAAGAGGCTCTCCTACGAGCTGTAAGGCGAAAGAAACAAGTAACATACAAAGAAAAGCCGATCTGAGTAATGTCAAACTTCTCAACTGAAACCTTACAAGCAAGAAGAGACCGGGGCTCCATTTTCACTCTTCTGAAACAGAATAATGCGAAGCCTAGAAACTTGTACCCTGCAAAGCCAAGTTTTATATACAAAGGAGAAATAAATACATTTTCAGATAAGTTAAGACTGAGAGAACTCACCAAGACAAGACCAGCTCTCCAAGAAGTACTCAAAAACAATGTTACACACGGATCAGCACAGTAAACACTCACGAATGTAAAACCACTCAGAACCTAAAGATTAAAGGCCGGATGCTACAATAGCTAAAGAGAGAAAACAAAGCAACAACGTTCAACAGGATGAACAGAAATTTGCCCCACCTATCAGTTCTCTCAATAAATGTGAATGGCTTAAACTCTGGATAAAAGAACACAAGCCAAGTATCTGCTGTCTTCAGGAAACTCACCTAACCTACTAAGATGCATATAGACTAAAGGTAAAGGGATGGAGATCAGTATTTCAAGCAAATGGAAGAAAAAAGAAGGCTGGTGTGGCAGTTTTGATATCAGATAACTTTTTTTTCTTTTGATAACTTAGTTTTTAAACCAACAAAAGTAATGAAAGACAAAGAAGGTCATTATATAATGGTGAAGAGTACAGTTCAACAAATAGACATAACAATTTTAAATATGAATGCACCCAACTTATGTGCACCCAGATTCATAAAGGAAACTCCACTTGATCTAAGCAAATTGATAAACAGCAACTCCATAATAGGCAGTGATTTCAATAGCCCACTGACAGCACACAACAGATTCTCCAAACAGAAAATTAATAAAGAAATAATGTACTTAAACAAAACTCTAGAAGCATTGGGCCTGACTGTCATTTACAGGACATTCTACCTGAAATCCACTGAATATACGTTCTTCTCATCAGCTCATGGGACATTCTTTAAGATTGACCATATCATCCTAGGGCACAAAGCAAGCCTCAAAAAATTGAAAAAAATAGAAATCATACCATGTATCTTCTCAGATCACAGTGGAATAAAAGTAGAAATCAACCCTAATAGAAACTTTCATTTCTACACAAAAACATGGAAATTAGCCTTCTCCTGAATGATTACTTCATAAATGAGGAAATCAAGATAAAAATCAAAAAATTCTTTGAACTTAATGACAAAGGAGACATAACTTATCAAAATCTGTGGGACACAGCTAAAGCAGTCCTGAGAGGAAAGTTTATTTCCACAAATGCCTATATCCAAAAATCAGAAAGGTCACAAATGGACAACCTAACGAATCAACTCAAAGAGCCAGAAAAAGAAGAACAGACTGACCCCAAACCCAGCAGAAGAAGTGAAATTAACAAGATCAAATCAGAACTAAATGAAATTGACAACAGGGAAACTATATGGAAGATTAATAAAACAAAAAGTTGGTTCTTCAAAAAAATAAACAAAATTGACACACCTTTGCCTAGACTAACGAAAAGCAGAAAAGAGAAATCTATAATAAGCTCTATCAGGAACAAAAAAGGAGATATTACAACTGATGCCACAGAGATACAAGATATAATATATGAATACTTCAAAAACTTTATGCACACAAACTGGAAAATGTGGAGGAAATGGACACATTTCTAGACACACAGTCTCCCTAGGCTCAACCAGGAAGAGATAGAATTCCTGAACAGACCAATATCAAGTACTGAAATTGAAACACCAATAAAAAACCTTCCTAAAAAGAAAAGTCCCGGACCAGATGGTTTCACACCAGAATTTTACCATACCTACAAAGAAGAACTGGTGCCTATTCTGCAGAAATTATTCCACAACATCGAGAAGGATGGAATCCTCCCCAACACATTTTATGAAGACAACATCACCCTGATACCAAAACCAGGAAAAGAGGTAACAAAAAATGAAAACTACAGACCAATATCGCTTATGAATATAAATGCAAAAATTTTCAACAAAATCCTAGCTAACCGAATCCAGGTGCTGATCAAGAAAATAATCCATCATGACCAAGTGGGCTTCATGCCAAGGATGCAGGGATGGTTCAACATATGCAAATCTATAAATGTAATTCATGACATAAATAAAGTCAAAAAAGACCACATGATCCTTTCAATAGATGCAGAAAAAGCATTTGACAAAATTCAACACCCTTTTATGATAACAACACTTAACAAAATAGGCATAGAAGGGGCTTACCTAAAAATGATACAAGCCATATATGACAGACCCATAGTCAACATCATATTGAATAGGGAAAAATTGAAAGCATTCCCACTTAGAACTGGAAGCAGGCAAGGATGCCCACTATCTCCACTTCTACTCAACATAGTGCTGGAAGTCCTGGCTATAGCAATCAGACAAGACAGTGGAATTAAAGGCATTCAAATAGAGAGAGAATAGATTAAACTATCACTCTTTGCTGATGATATAACTAGAAAACCCAAAGATTCAGCCAAGAGACTCCTGGAATTGATAAGTGAATTTAGTAAGTCTCCAGATACAAAATGAATACACAAAAATCAGAGGCATTGATATATGCCAATAACAGTCAAATTGAGAACAAATCAAAGACTCAATACCCTTCACAATAGCAACAAAGAAAATAAAGTACCTTGGAACATATTTAACTATGGAGGTAAAAGACGCCTACAGGGAGAACTATGAAACACTGAGGAAGTAAACAGGTGGAAAACCATACCATGTTCGTGGGTTGGCAGAATTAACATTGTTAAAATGTCTATACTATCCAAAGTGATCTACAGAATCAATGCAATCCCTATTAAAACACCAACATCATTTGTCACAGATATAGAAAAAATAATTTTATGCTTCGTATGGAACCAGAGAATACCCCATGTAGTAAAAGCAATTCTAGGCAATAAAACCAAGATGGGAGGTATCAATTTGCCAGATTTCAAATTATACTACAAGGCTGTAGTAAGTAAATCAGCTTGTTACTGGCACAAGAATAGGGTCATTGACCAGTGGAACAGAACTGAGAACCCAGATATAAAACCATATACCCATCTAATCTTTGGCAAAGCAGACAAAAACATACACTGGGGAAAAGAATCCGTATTCAATAAATGGTTCTGGGAAAACTGGATAGCCACATGTAGAAGACTGAAACAGGATCCACACCTTTCACCTCTCACAAAAATGAACTCACGCTGGGTAACAGACTTAAACCTAAGATGTCAAACAATTAGAATTCTAGAGGAAACATTGCAAAAACTCTTCTAGACATTGGCCTACGCAAAGAATTTATGAAGACCCCAAAGGCAATCACATCAATGACAAAAATAAATAAATGGAAATTGATCAAACTAAAAAGCTTCTAAACAGCCAAAGAAACTGTCATGAAAACAAACAGACAACCTACAGAATGGGAGAAAATATTCGCATGCTACACATCTGATAAGCAGCTGATAACTAGAATCTATTTAGAACTCAGGAAAATCAGCAAGAAAAAATCAAATAACTCTATCAAAAAGCAGGCAAAGGACATGAACAGAAACTTTTCAAAAGAAGACAGAACAATGGCTAACAAACATATGAAAAAAATGCTCAACATCTCTAATCATCAGGGAAATGCAAATCAAAACTGCAATGAGGTATCACTTATCTCCAGTGAGAATAGCCTTTATCAAAAAGTCCCAAAACAATAAATGTTGACATGGATGTGGAGAGATAGGAACACTCATACACTGCTGGTGGGACTGCAAACTAGTGCAACCTCTGTGGAAAGCAATATGGAGATACCTTAAAGCAATACAAGTAGATCTACCATTTGATCCAGCAATCCCATTACTGGGCATCTATCCAAAAGAAC
>CAUYRT010044636.1:0-53067 GCA_963574885.1 Lepilemur ruficaudatus | reverse complement strand
GGGAGGAGGGGATGGGTATATACATACATAATGAGTGTGATGTGCACTGTCTGGGGGATGGTCAGGCTTGAGGCTCTGATAAGGGGGAGAGGGGGGCAAGGGCAATGTATGTAACTTTAACATCTGTACCCCCATAATATGCCGAAATTTTAAAAAGATAAAAAAAAAAAAATAAACCACAGCTCTGGAAATTCATTCTAAAGGTTTGATGGATCCAGTTAAACATTTTGGGCTAGAACTCATCATAAATGATGTTGGGTGTTTCATTTTTTATTGGTGATGCTAAGATTGTTTATTGGATTAAAATGGTGACATTCTGGAGCTGGGAGTGGTGGTTTGTGTTTGTAATCCCAGCTACTCAGGAGGCTGAGGCAGGAGGATGGCTTTAGGCCAGTAGTTCAAGACCAGCCTGGGCAACATATTGAGACCCTCGTCTCTAAAAAAACATTTTAAATGTCAGCCGGGCATGGTGGTAGTACCTGTAGTCCCAGCTGCTTGGGAGGCTGTGGCAGGAGGATCACTTGAGCCCAGGAGTTCGAGGCTGCAGCGAGCTATGATTGGGCCACTGCACTCCATCCTGGGTGACACAGTGAGACCCTATCTCAAAATAAGGTGGTGACATTCTCATTGTTCCATAGTGAGGTAAAGTCATGTTACTTTGGCCCTATACATACGTCCAGTCTTCTAAATAGTTTTTTTGCTGCTTTTGCCCATTGACAGTCCTTGCAAGAGTCAGTAATCTCTTTAGAGGTCATGGAATGAGGATTTTCTAATTCTGTTCATCCTACGTTATACCTTGGCATTCTCCTATAAAGTGAAAGTTTGCCTCATCCGCTTGGGCTATCTGACTGTCCTGAAATGCCCTTCCCTCTTGAGAGGCAGGTTATATGCTCAGTTCTTTGCCATGGATTATCAATTTGTGAACAAGGAGTTGCTTTAATAGACCTGGAATCTACCATTTCTCCAAGGACCTACCTCTGCATCATTCCAACGGGCACTTGTACGAAGGGACAGATTCTGGTTGCTAAGGGTTGCTAATGAGAAGACACTGTTTCCAGGCAGTGGGCAAAACTAGTACATACCTTCTAAAACTTTGAGTTCATATCGTTATTTTCAGATGTTTTAACATCACACAGTCTTTACCTAATTTCTTTGATTTACAAATACCTTTTTTTCTCTTACACCAAAAATCTCATCTTACTTTATCCCACAATATAAAGAAAAGAATAAATTAACTTTATAGATCTGGTAACTGGGCTTTTGGAAGTAGCTAAGTGACTGTTATGCCACGAAAAAGACACCCTTGTTTTTCTGATTCCATTGACAAAGCTCTTACCATAATAAACTATTGTCTAAGCCATAAAGCCATTTTAGAGTATGGATGACTGATTCTGTTTAAAAAAAAAGAAAGTTTAATGTTTCCTATTTCCTATACCATGCGAAAATATATAGGGCGATAGGCTACAGTCTTAAATTTTTATGGCTCTCTCTCTCTCCATATACGTCTCTTTGTATTTAGGTGGGAAGTGTTCACACTGTCTGCATTGGCAGCTGGAATTCATTCCAACCCATGCAGACATCGTTGTTGGGTTTTTTTCATCCCTTTCTTCAGTTTCTCATGATGTGGACAGGTTGCCCAGGGTGAGCTGCCTTTGATGTGGACCCTCCTGTTCTCTTTGCATGATGTCCGTCTCTCTTGATCTTCGCAGGTACCTGTTTGCTCTGCAGGTGAAGCAGGACTTGGCTCAAGGCAGGCTGACATGCAACGACACCAGCGCAGCTCTCTTGATTTCACACATTGTGCAATGTAAGTTCTGCTGGTTTCCTCTGAAAATCTTGTTGGAAATAACAGTCTGATTGATGGGGGAAAAAAATCACATCCACAAAATAGTAATAATATCTTTGTGTTATTTTTGCTGTTAGCGTCAAGGCCCATGGGTAGAAGAGAAAACAAGATTCCTAACATCATTTAATATGTATAATAGTCCCAAACATTAACCCACAAATTCTCTGTTCGGCTGTTTGCCTACTTTGTTCAAGGACTGGTACACAGTTGCTACCTCAGTTGTCTCAAAGGAGAAGCTTGGATGGATGGTGGCCGAGTAGACTGCACTTGTTCTGTCCTGTTCTTAGATTTTAAACTTCATCGTTGAATATGGCACATTAGCCTTAAGACACAAAACTGCCACAGATTTCATTTCTCTTTAGAGTGTTGTACACTCTAGAGTTCAGTAAACCAAGACATTTGCAGCTGGACTGAATCCTAGCGATGCTTGAAAGTAGATAGTTTATCTTGTCTTAATCTAGACAAGGGTTAAATCAGAGCGTGCTCATTCCAAGCTCTCGACCAAGGCAGAAGTTATGTGAAACAGAATAGACACATTATGTTTCAGAAAGATAATGGTGTGTGTAGACCAAGGCCAATGTGTATAATCACTACTATTAAAAACATTGTGTTCTGCAATCATATAGGCAGGAGGAAAAAAATATTGTACTGTCATATCATCTTTTTAATTTCCATTGTATACAAAGTGGTCCCATATAATCAGCCTCATCCCATTCTGTTCACTCCCCAGTTAACAAAATTTCCAAAGGTTTATAAGAAATGTCACTCCTAGTAGTCAATTGCCTTAATCTAATACAATAAGGTGTTTCTATAGACAGTGCTTCTTAATTTTTATAAATGAGCATTTATAAGGGCTTAGACTTAGTAGATAGATGTTTTCTTATTAATTTGAAAGGATGGATGTGAGAAAGAATAAAACAAGAAAGTAGGTATCCTTTATTAACCCTTAGCATGCGCCAGCTCTGTGTGTATGATCGCATTTAATTCTCACAACAGCCCCTGAGATCAGTACTACTATTACCCTCCTTTTACAAGTGAGGAAGCTTTGGCACGGAAAGTTACAGAACGTTTTCCTTCTCTGTTTGCTCTTCCCTCTTCATAAAATGGTAGTGGAAAGAGGGGAACGCTTTGGGTCAGGCAGCCCTCATTTCTGTTAGTTGGTGGGTGACTCCTGCACGTTGCCAGCCCCCCAACAACATTTCTTTTGGAACATGAGACTAATGGAATCTTTTTCATAAGGCTGTGAGAATTAAATGACAGCATATACAGTTGTCCCTCGGTATTCACGGCGGATTGGTCCCAGGACCTCCAAAGGATACCAAACCCTAGGACACTCAAGTCCCTGATGTGAAATAGCGTAGGATTTGCACATAACCTACACACATCCTCCGTATACTTTAAATCATCTCTAGAGTACTGATAATACCTAATACCACGTAAATGCTATGTAAATAGTTGTTTTACTGTGGTGTTTCAGGAATAATGACAAGAAAAAAATGTCTGTATGTGTTCAGTCCAGATGCAGTTTTTTTCCCAAATATTTTTAATCCACGGTTGGTTGAATCCATAGACACAGAACCCACGGATACAGAGGGCCGACTGTATACCCAATACATGTTAGGTGTTCAGTAAACATTACTTTCTTTTCTTTATCCTCACTCACTTGCAGCCCTCCCTTTCCAAGCAATGTAAGATTTTTTTTTTTTTGAGACAGAGTCTCACTCTGCTGCCCCAGCTAGAGTGCTGTGGCATCAGCCTAGTTCACAGCAACCTCAAACTCCTGGGCTCAAGTGATCCTCCTGCCTCAGCCTCACGAGTAGCTAGGACTATAGGCATGCACCACCATGCCCGGCTAATTTTTTCTATATGTTTTTAGTTGGCCAATTAATTTCTTTCTATTTTTGGTAGAGACGGGGTCTCGCTCTTGCTCAGGCTGGTTTCAAACTCCTGACCTTGATCGATCCACCCACCTCGGCCTCCCAGAGTGCTAGGATTACAGGCGTGAGCCACTGCGGCCAGCCGCAATGTAAGATTTTTAAATGAAGCTTCCTTATTGGAATAGTAACTTTGTAAAATGTCTCATACCCCAGACATTTTGTTAGCAGAAGAGAAATGTACCTTACTCGAAGATTCCTGGTGCCATTATTCTTATACCTCATTCCTCCTATGTTTCTTTCTTTTAAAACTCTGTTGCATTAAAAATAGATTTTAAGTGTTCTCACCACAAAAAAAGTATGTTAGGTACTACATGTGTTAGTTAGCTCATTGGAGCCATTCCAATTGTATACATACATCAAAATATGCTGTTCACCATAAATATGCACAGTTTTTATTTTGTCAATTAAAAAGATGAACATTCGTTAACAACAGTGAGTCTCACTTGCACATCTGGGAGTGGAGATTCTCTGACACTCAGGAAACCATGGTCTCTGTCTGTTACCACACTTCTGCCCAGACACCAGCAAGGGGCTCAGAATCCCCCAAGAATCTTGAGTTCTCCAAAGTTAAATAGATGGGTTCAGAAGGACTCCTGCTATTTACATGGGATTCAACATAGTCATGAGACATATTTTCTTTTAATATTTATAAAGCTTCATTTCTGCATTTTTAAGCATCCTGTGCACTCAGCCGTGAAAGAAATGTCACATAATCTTCTGTGAATTGTGTCTTCATTTCAATTATTGGTAATTATGTGCATTATTGGTAAGGTGTTAGGAGTCAACTCATCTCTCTTTGGTATATGCTGTATTAATGCAGATGGAAAATCATCTGTGGTAAGCTGGACACTCATCTTTATCAATACACACAATCTGAAGTCTTTTATTTTCCCCCCTCCTTTTATTTGAATGCATGGAGTCTTTCAGATAGTCTGTATTGTTTTGTTTGCTCCTCTGTCACTGGCCTTGTATATTCCCTGCAATATCTCAAACATGTAATTTTCTCTAATCTGTTACGGATCGACACGCCGATAAAGAGATGAATTAGACACTAGATGTCCCTGCTGTAAAAATGTCACTTGGGGGGCGTGGCGGCTTGGCAGGGCTGCATTAGCGTGGATTGTATGTGTCCCTGCTCTAAGGACAATTTGTTTATTGTTGTCCCCATTATCTTGCTGTGAGTAGACCACTAGGAATATAGAATATGCATAAGCTGACAGGACATCTGTGGCATAAAACATTAAGAAATAGGAAGTCAGGTCTTGAATATGTGTTGGTTCTCAAACTCTTCAAAATCCAAGGAAGAGCCTATTTCCATATTTCAAAGGGGAGAAGGCACTGGGAGCAGGTGGGTTTCATGGTCACGTCACCATGGCATTCGAGGAGGGCAAGGTGTGTCCACCCTGCTGTTAAAGGAAAAACCTGAATACTCTTTTTATATGGGATTATTGGGAGGAGTGTGTTATAAGGTCCATAGGCATTAAAAAGCCCAAACTTAGAGCTCATAAGAAATTTAGGATTTAGCTGATTCCTCCGTATCCTCATTATTCCCAGTTTCTGTGTTTGCCCATTTTCTCAGTGGCTGATACTTTCTTGTAGTCCCAAATCAACATTCATGCACTTTCACGGTCATTTGTGGATGTGCCCAAGATGGCGAGAAATCGGAGTCACCTGACACGCACGTTCCCGGCTGAGGTCAGCCAGGCGACGCTCTGCCTTCGCGTTTTTCCCTCATGTTGTTAACAAGTGTCCTTTTCGCGGTCTATTTAATGTTATGCTTTCTGCATTTTTATGCTTATTCTTGGTGGCTTCCCCATTCAAAACGGCCCCCGAGCATAGTGCTGAAGTGCTGTCTAGTGTCCCTAAGTGTAGTGCCATCTACCTTACCGAGAAAACACGTGTGTTAGATAAGCTTTGTTCAGGCGTGAGTTCTGCTGCTGCTTGGTTCCGCCCAGAAGCACACATCAAACAAGGGCAGGGAACAAGACATTGTTTCAGGAGTATTGCAGGAACCTAACCCTGTGTTCCCCCTGGGAGCAGTGGTCCAATAATCACTAATTGTGTGTTCACAGAGACTTTATAGATCATAACTGCCTTAGATAACAAGAATTAGCCTCACTTTCTTGAGACAAGATGGAAGGAATTGCAGAAAAGTCAGGACCACCATTGTCAAGGCAACAGATAAGATGGCAGTGTGACCAGGGACACCCCCCGTTTCTGATGGAGGGTGGCAATTTTACTCTATTTATGGAGGGAGAAACTAGTCCAGAAAAGGCGATTAGGCAATAGTGTTGTTGGTCTGACATAGCAGGAGGCAGCTAGTGAGCGACTGATTCTTCCAAGCCCGAGCTGTTGCCAGGTGAGTGGGCACTGCTTTGGGTGTGATTTATGGCAACATATAGGTCACATCCTGCTTGGTTACTGAAGGTGCATTGCCTAAAGCGTGACAAGCTGCTTCACGTGAACAAAAACAAAAGGTAGGTTTCATAGCAACCATCCACTTGCTTTTTATCAAAACAGCTGGGCTCTGATCACGAGGCTATTTTTTACTAAGCTTGTTACACAGAATATGTGATACAAATAAAAAGCCATGCTGCCCCAGAAGTATTACAGTTGGTATAAACTGAGCTTAAGCTAGCGTTGTTAAGGAACAATTATGACCTTAAAGCTCTATCCTTTAAATTGTGACATTATATCAATTTTGAGGACTATGTTGAGGTTACATGAGAAAATGCATCGTATTTCTCGTTACAGGAAGAATTTCTCAGACTTTGCAATCTAACCTGTTATTTCTGGCAACAGGACTACAAGAAATTTAATAAACTCTTGAATTTTTTTTAAAATTAGATTATCTACCTTTACACCCACTTAACAATTCTCTTTTCTCTACATGATAAAAGCATTTGCACTCATCATTGTTATATAGAGAGAGTTTCAGAATTTGAGTCTGTAAAGTCCTGACATTCCGGGGGCTGTTTAGAGGTCACGTGGTTGTCATCCACATGGATAGAATTTACTGCCGAGAACGGAAGTGAGCCCCCAGGTGGATGGGGAGGAAAGAGGAAAAACAGGAACATGTATGGCAAAAAATGCATGATTCTCAAGCTTCTTTCCAACTGATGGAGATGAGAAAGAGTGGACACCATCTTCTCACGTTGCCGTGATTGTTAAATACGTCCTCACGCCCCACCTCTGAAGTCCAGCTCTTGGAACATTCCCCACCAGCTGGCCAACCTTATGGTGTCCACCAGCTGGGGAATATAACAGATTGTGAAGTGTTAATCTTAGGTAGCCTACTTTTCGTTCTCTGTTTCATTTCAGCGGAGATTGGGGACTTTGATGAAGCATCGGACAGAGAGCACTTAGCAAAAAATAAGTACATACCTCAGCAAGATGCACTAGAAGACAAAATCGTGGAATTTCATCATAACCATATGTGAGTCTCATTTGCGGATTTATCTTCCCTTTGAGTGGCTTCTCTCTGCCTCCCCACATAAGTGGGTGTACACACACACACACACACACGCACACGCACATACAAACTGTTGTGAAGAAATAAACAAAGGGGGAGGGGAGAGGAGCACAAAGGCTCATTGGGATGTTGCAACTTACCCTGGGCTAGCAGAAGTGCAGGCCACCCACTGAGGACCTGGCCCTGGCTTGCCTTCCCGAGAGACCTGATGAGGCCTGGAATTTTAGGGCACCCCAGGCTTTGGAATAAAAGGGAGAGTGTAAGACCAAAGGGCCGTCCAGTTATTCTCTTAATTGGAAACTGGGAAAGGGACAGGGTCAACTAGGGGCAAAGTTAGGAATATTGTGAAAATCTAGAACCTTTGTAACATTTCCATTTTTGTTTTTTATTTGGATTAGTAAAATGTTTTCAAAGAATTCTTGGTGTTTTTTTTGGTGTTGTTTTAAAGAAAGCATTTGAACCCGATGACAGCATAAAGAGCGTTGCCTTGAACTTTGCTTGCAAATTTAGGTTATTGTAAGTGGCTAAAAACTTGTTTTAACACAGTGGTGTTTTGCTTTTTTATGACCTTAAAGGAAACTCTTTGAGATTCAAAAAAACTGGCCGAGTTTGAGATAGACTTTTTGGGTTTTGTGTTACTCGAGCAATGGGGCTTTTGTCCCAGCTGCTGGACTTTGGGCTATAATGAATGGGAGGTTAGATGTCATCTGATCGGGTAGCCCCACTGTTTGTGATAAAATGCCTTCTTATTTCCCAAGAGAAGCTTCTTAATCTCAAATTAATAGACACAGGGAATTCAAATCTCCTGGCCTTTCTCTTTGATTTTGTTTTGTCAGTGGACAAACACCAGCAGAATCGGATTTCCAACTCCTAGAGATTGCGCGTCGGCTGGAGATGTATGGAATCCGGTTGCACCCGGCCAAGGACAGGGAAGGCACTAAGATCAATCTGGCCGTTGCCAACACGGGAATTCTAGTGTTTCAGGTGAGAGCATTTAGAACACAGGTCGGTCCCTTTGGTGATGGAGAGAGACGTGGCCCTTCAACTCTGATGCACGTTGGGTGGGCCGAGTTAAGCCTCTGATAGTTGAACAAGGAAAAACTAACCTCATCCTGAGCTTTCTGTTTCCCAGGCCCTCAACTTCCAGATTCTATTTCATTCACCCTTGTCCTGGTTGGAAAATCTGTATCACAGAGTTGTTTGGGTTTATTGACTTTGTGGGATCACAGAAACCTGTATCTCTCGGTGGATCTATGGAATCAAGATTTCAGATCCCCAAATAAACACATTTTCGTACTTGCAGATCGTATTCTGTTGTGATGTGATCCCTTTTTTATTAAACCTAATTGGGGCTAGCCTGCTTATTTGGGGCTTCAGCTATACCTAACTTAAAAAGAAAGGTGTAATGTACACATTTAAGATATAGCAGTTTTTTAAATCCCTAAAATCCACATTCTTGCACCACAGTGATTCTATAGCAAGTGACACACTGCACCTGAATTCTTACCTGTGTTCTACTTAAGGACATTGCGATTCTCTGCACTCTAAAATGTGTGCTCTGTTGACGACTCTGCTATTGGATGGTTTTATTGATCAGTGTCTCTCTCTTAATAGCTTCAATGAAGTATTACTGACCTACAGTATAGGGCACATATTTAAAGTGTTGCAATTTGATGGGTTCTGATGTATGTATATGCTGTGAAACCATAAACAAAATCGAGATAATGAACATATCCACCATCCCCCAAAGTTTGCTGAATACATTCCTTTTAAACATGAGTGGGTAACCTGTGCTTCAAGTTCAAATGCATATGGGGAAAGCATGTGCCTTTCTCTCGAAATAGGATCAGATTTCACTCAGTTTTGAAGCTGTAAATATGTACGTGATCTGAAATCTTTTTGAGCTCTTCCAGGTATGCTTATGTTCCCTTGCATACTTGTTCAAAGAGTCCCAGTGATTCTGTGCTCATGCGTCAGAAATTTATGATATACGCTAATTATTACGGAGTCACATTCAAAGTTGCTTTCCTGTAGGGGAGTAGGGGAGTAGGGAGTGACGTGTTGAGAGCAGCGCAGTCTTTGAGGCGGTGACTGCCCCTAACAGTGTTTGACCTGCGTGCATGATCTGTTGGCGTCTATGGGTACCTGATAAGAAAAACAACAATAAAACCCAATGGAGTTTTCAGGACTACTGTTAAGTTTCAAAGTCACAACCCTTAAATGTTTCTAAAAATCATAAAAGGCGGGGGCGGCAGGGAAGAAATGCCTCACCACTAATTAATTGGCTGTGATTGTGTTTGATACAGGCTAAATACTGAGAATTGCTAGGTCATTAAATCAGGTACAAAGGCTGTATCTTGGCATTAATCTTCTTGCCAGAGCCTGATTGCTTTATTCTCACTGCTTTAGATAAATGGGCCTGGTGTTCAAGTGGGCTCGAGAGGATTTCTAATTTCAGTTGAGACAGGACAGATGGGAGTTGAGATCTGGTGGCTCCATCATGCCCCGCCAGGCTACCAGAGACGATGAGGACGAGTGAGTTCCGCCCAGAGACTGTGCGCTGGCCTTGAAGACCCAAGGCAGGTCTGGCTTCCTGGCCTCAGTCTTACTGGTGCTACTGGAAGCTCGGTGGGCACAGGCCAAGCCGGTGGGACGAGGAGGGAGAATCGCCAACCTGCTGGCTATCAACAGTAGCTGCTGGTTAAGGCATGTGCTCGGGAATCTACTTCTGCCACATTAGCTGTATGATTCTGAACACATTAAAATACATCCATGTTGCAGTTTCCATGTCTAGAAAATGAAAATAATAAATCTGTCTTGCTGTGTTTGTGATATCAGCTTTGATCAGCTAAGGTCTGTAAAGCCCTTAGGACAGTACCTGGCACTCCCTAAGTGATGGCTGATAATTATTGTGGTGGTTGCCATGGTTTTTATTTCTGTTTCTCTTTCTTTTCACCATTACCTTGGCCAGTCTCTTCCCTCCCCGGAGGCAGACTTGGTTTGAATGCCAGATCATATAATTAGTGGAGAATAGGGATCCAGGAACAACGGGCATCATCTGATAGCCACGGATCCTGCAAATTTTCGGCAGAAGACGTCTTTACTAAGCGCGTGACCGCAGCCCTCTGCCTCCCACTCCCACAGGCTCAGCGGAGCAGCCAGGTTGCTTGTTTTGCGTTTCCTGGCTCACCAGCTTCTGTCTGTCTTCTCAGGGTTTCACTAAGATCAATGCCTTCAACTGGGCCAAGGTGCGGAAGCTGAGCTTCAAGAGAAAGCGCTTTCTCATCAAGCTGCGGCCTGATGCCAATGTAAGTGGTTCTACCGAGCCATGGGCTGGAGTGCGCCCCTCGAGGGGTGGAGGTCTGCACTCAGCAGGGCTGAGACTGTGGCCAGTGCTACTGAGTGCCTTCGTGAAAACAAACTCTAAGAGTCTGTGTGGACAGCTGTATCTGGATGCACAGTCCATGGAGAGAGCATAAGAAAATGCACACTGTGTACCTGGGGAGAGGGTCGTTTCCTCGCACACACCGTGTACCCGGGAGGAGGGTCGTTTCCCTGCACACACTGTGCACCTGGGGAGAGGGTTGCTTCCCTGCACACACTGTGCACCCGGGGAGAGTGTAGTTTCCCTACACACACCGTACCCGGGAGGAGGGTCATTTCCCTGCACACACTGTGCACCCGGGGAGAGGGTCATTTCCCTGCACACACTATGGACCTGGGAGGAAGGTCATTTCCTTGCACACACTGTGCACCTGGGGAAAGGGTTGTTTCCCTGCACACGCTGTACACCCGGGAGGAGGGTCATTTCCATGCACAGAGCCAGGCAGCCCCCTCCTGACAGACAGCCTGAGCTGTGCTGTTGCTGAGCGTCCAGCCTTGGGCCCCACTCGGAGGCCCCATGCAGCACTCGGCTGTCACCTAGACACAGCCCCCGAGCCTCCGATGGAGCACATTCTCACGGGCTAACCAGGTCCCTCCCACTTATTTCCCACAAAACTCCTGAAGACGGTTCATGCTGGGAGTGGGTTGGGGAAGGGAACAACAATGTCATCTTCGTTGGCCAGATACGGCGATGGAGGAAATGGGCAATGTATCCCGGGTATCTCTTCCCAATCAGAACGTAGAGTCCATTTGAGTTCCAAAAAGCTGCCATACAAATGAAGAATTGCAGCACAACTTGTTTGTAAGTTGGGTCGGCGTAAAACTGTGAGATCCCCCAAATAGTTGGAGCTGCTGGGATGTTAAAGACTTTGGGAACTTTTGTTTATATGATATGGCCACTTAAATTGGGAGTGTTCGTTCAGTGTGGGAGTAGAAAATTACCATATCCCCTTTCCAGAATCAAAGGACATGAATTTTTTCAGCTGAGAGTGATACTTTTGTGCTTCAGGAAAAACAAATTCATTTCCTGTATAATTCTTGGAGCTACCTGGAGGCTTGAGCCATGTGCTATTTTATAGAGAAATGACTTACGACAAAAGTGAAAGTTGATAGGAAATGTGAAGAAGAAAACAAAGAAAAATTGTGCTTCAGTTATTTTAAGGAGGCAAAAAAGGAATTTCAGTATTTGGATTCTTTTTTTCAGAAGGAAATGTAAGCCAAGTAAACATAATTTATGAATTCTGTCAAAAAATGTTATTACTTCCGCTGAATCTATACCACTGTTTTCTGTTCCTCTAAAGCAGCGGTCCCCAATGTTTTGGGCACCAGGGACCATTTTCATGGAAGACAATTTTTCCACGGACCATGGAGGGAGGGATGGTTTGGGGGTGATTTAAGTGCATTACATTTATTATGCACTTTATAATATAATAAAATACACAGTTGAAATTTTACGGGACAGATTTATTTTCTGCCCCCTTTCTCATATTTCAGCAAAATATCTGTGGTAATGGCAAAAAACCAGAGTTGTATTTTCGCTTTTTAGAGTTCTTACCAGGATACCTTGGAATTCCTAATGGCCAGTCGGGATTTTTGCAAGTCCTTCTGGAAAATCTGCGTTGAACATCATGCCTTTTTTAGACTCTTTGAAGAGCCCAAACCAAAGCCAAAGCCTGTTCTCTTTAGTCGAGGGTCATCGTTTCGGTTCAGGTAAGGTTGCCTCTTCGTGCCTGTTTGCCTTGCCTCCCCTGCGGACGTCTCTCCCGAGACTCTGCTGTCCCCACTCCTCTGTGTCATACAGCGATAACACAGCAGGTAGATACAGCGAGCTCGTGCGGGCATCCAGGAGCTCCGGCTGACAGACACTTGCTGCTTCATCCCAGCAGCCCCTGGGTTGTCCTTGCTGGGCTGTGTGAGCAGTAGAGGGGCACTTAGCAAGGTCCCCAGTCAGGGCTCACTCCTAACAGGATGCTCTCACACAGAAAGGATTTCCTTTCTCTGTTGAAGTAAAAGTGTCTTATTAGCATTTGGTGTCACCTCATAGAAAGATACATGGACTTACACATCATTGGTTCATTTTTCCATTCGTTCTTCAACAAATGCTTGAGTGTCTGTCCTGTGTCAAATACTGCTACAGGCATGGACCAGTTTATTGTCCCTGCCTTCGTGAGCGGTGGAGACTCTTGGGATAGTTGCTTTATAACCAAGCACACAATAGTTAAATGGGTTTGATTAATCAAACATTTTTTTATGTGGATATAAGGAAAATATCAAGAAACTGAAAGGACACAAAAACACAGGCTCTCAAAGGATTGCCTTTAGTCCCGGCTAGCTGGGAAAACCTGCCTACCTCCCAGTTAAGGAAGGAGGGGAAGTGGAAATGAAGTGTTGTCTGTGTGTTTACATTGAGAACACCTTGGTGTCTTCCCCCTTTGCTTTCGTGGTCTTCGTTTTAGTGGTCGGACTCAGAAGCAGGTTCTCGACTATGTTAAGGAAGGAGGACATAAGAAGGTGCCGTTTGAAAGGTAAGAGAAGCTTCGATGCTGTTTTCCACTTGAGAAGACCCATAATCTCCAGGTAACGGCTTATTGCTGCCGCGTATTTCTTTACCCAGGCTTGGCGTCCAGTGAGTTGTAGATTACGGTTTCACGGTCAACCTCAGCAAGTTCAGGGTTAGATGGGAACGTTTTAGATCATTTTAGGGCACCCCCACGTGTAAGATGAGATGAGGACAGACTGAAAGGACCAGGGCAGGAAGAAGAGGAGGCTGGTGGGAGCAAGGAGCGGTAGGGCGTGGGAGACTACAGCGGGGAGAAGGCACTGAAAATGGGCTCATAGGTGAGTCCTTTAGTATTTTGAGATTTGTATTGGAAGTATTTCTATGAACTTTTTTTTTTTTTGAGACAGAGTCTCACTCTGCTGCCCGGGCTAGAGTGAGTGCCGTGGCGTCAGCCTAGCTCACAGCAACCTCAAACTCCTGGGCTCAAATGATCCTACTGCCTTAGCCTGCCGAGCAGCTGGGACTACAGGCATGCGCCACCATGCCCCGCTAATTTTTTCTATATATTTTTAGTTGGCCAATTCATTTCTTTCTATTTATAGTAGAGATGAGGTCTCACTCTTGCTCAGGCTGGTTTCAAACTCCTGACCTTGAGCAATCTGCCCGCCTCAGTGTCCTAGAGTGCTAGGATTATATGCGTGAGCCACCGCGCCTGGCCTTCTATGAACTTTTAAATTAAAGTTTGGGAGAGCAGAAACAGGATTGATTACTGTTACGATTGCTGTTGTTAGCAAAGGCTTATATAACAGCTCCTAGTGTGTGGCAGGCAGCGTTCCAAGCAGTGGGCCTATATTAACTCCTTAAGTCTACACAGCGGCTCTATGGGGCTGATGTTCTTTTATGCCCTTTGTAAAGATGGAGACACCGAAGCTTTTCTAGGTTAAGTGAGTAGCCCAGGTCTCGTGGCCAGCCGGCTCCGGAGCCCGGCGCCCGTCGGCACTGCTATGCTGCCCAGAGCAAAGCAGGAGAGCCCCAGGGGTTGCAGCGAGGCGTAGAGGAGCAAAGTGAGGGGCCCCAAGCACTTGATAGTACATGTGGATTTTAAAAAATCTTTTTCTTTTTTCATTTTCATGCATTTAAAACTTACAGTAAGGCACAGAGAAGACAGCAAATACCCATATACCTCCTACTTAGAATTAACAACTATTAACGTTTTGACATATTTGTTTCTGGAGGGTTTTTTCTTCTTCTTCTTCTATTTTCTTCTTCTTCTTCTTCTTCTTCTATTTTTTTCTTCTTCTTCTTCTTTGTAGCTATTGTTAACAGATACGGCTAAACTCCCCTCGAACCAATCGCCCTCATTATTCCCCTACGCCCCTCCCCACAGGCAACTGCCAAATTTTACGCTCCTTTCTGTGTATGCAGAATGCATCCAAAAAAAACATGTAGAATTGCTCTGGGTGTGCACTTTTTTGTTCATATAAGTACTCTCACACTGTACGTAATTCTGCATCTGGCTTTTTTAATCCTACCCTGTTTTTTTTGAGATCTTTTTAAAAGTGCCCTGTAGTATTTTTAAAGATATTACATTTTATTTATCTGATTCCCTATCAATAAACATTCAGGTTAGTTCAGTGTTTTGTCTGGATTTTGCTGTAACCAACCTGCTGCTGTGACTATCTTGGTCTGTACCCGCTGCTGCAAATCTCTGGTGGTTTTTCATGCCCTGTCTCCAGAAATGTAATGTTCGGAAGGTTTTTTGCATGCATTTCTGGAGACAAACCCCATAATTTTCTTGGACACTTAACAATTATCATCTTGAGGACCATCTAAGAAGTGGCCCAGTTCTCTTTCCCATTTCAGAATGAGGATGCTCCAGAACTTTTCTGTGTTAATCTGGAGCATTTTGAAGAAAAGCGTGTTGTAACTTGGAACGTAATCTCTGTTTTAAGAGTTTGAGGACCTGAAAAGTTTTTAATGCCTGTTCAGTGGGCCAAGGGGAGACAGGCAGACAAAGGACGGGAAGCGATGAAGAAGATGTGTGGGTGGCATTAGAGTCAGTCCCTTCCATATTGAGCCGATACATGATTCACAAGGCAGGCCTTTTCCTTTGAACTTAACACTCTGATAGCATTAGCTGATTAGTGATAATCACCTCTGTTATAGAACTGATCCAGAAAATAATTACCCAAAGTGCATGAATTGATTCCATACTTGTAGCTTGCAATTTGGAGGGTGTCAGGGCCCAGCCAGCTTCTCCCTCCCCGTGACTCTCCCTGTAACCAGAAGGCACCACCCAATTGCCAGCTGTACCGTGACAGTTGGAACAGGGGACTTCTGAGAACTTCTTCAAGATTTAAATAAATAACCCCTGAACCGTGCAGGTGTTATAAAAGGATGACTATGTGTCTATTTCCAAAGAGCATTTATGCATTTATTTATTTGTAGAGACAGGGTCTTGCTCTGTCGCCCAGGCTGCAGTACAATAGTCCCATCATAGCTCACTGCAGCCTTGAACTCCAGGGCTCAAGCGATCCTCCTGCCTCAGCCTCCCAAAGTGCTGGGATTACAGTCGTGAGCCACCACGCCCAGCCCCAAGGAGCATTTATAAAAGCAGCTTGGGATCCCTTCATTATTGAGGAAGGACCTAATTCTTCAAACAGAAGGACCTTTTGTTTCATTTAAAAGAAAAATGAAAAACACCTCCCCTAACTTTAGCTATATTGTGTTGATTTCTCCCAGAAAACACAGCAAGATTCATTCTATCAGGAGCCTTGCGTCACAGCCTACAGAACTGAATTCAGAAGTGCCAAAACAGGTGGGTACTGGTGATTACTGTGATAGCTGTTTTTCCCCAGACTTTCTCTACTGAGTGCTGGGCTTTGTAGCACGCTTTCCAGTTCGTCCTGCTTTGCCTTTGGGGAGTTTCACAGGTAAGAGGCTGGTTGGAGGCCTTGGGCTTGACGAGACAGAGCTTTGTGCTTGTTACCCAGCCTGGGCTCAGCGGCCCTGGAGGGTGTCCTGTCTCCAGCTGACGAAAGGCCTTCCAGGCTGTGCTCTGTGCCATGCAGAACCCAGCCCGGGTGGACCCGTCTGTGCGAGCCAGTAGAGCGTGCCCAGCCCTCCAGCTCAATGGGTCCCCTTGTGTGGAGAGAGGGGGACCTGCTTTCAACTCATGGGCATGGCTCCTGCCTGGTGCCAGGGTCAGAAGCCTTCGCTGGCACAGACAGGGCGGCGAGTTCCCAGGGCTTGTGTTACAGGGCACAGACCACAGCTGGCAACAGGAGGCCTTATTATCACTCCTGCTCTGAGGGTGGCCAGAGCTCATTTTCTCTGGAGTTAGTGTCTGGGTCAGTTTTCAGGGTTTTCTCTAAAAGAGAATAAAAACCTTGTTGGGGAAGAACATGAAGGAGGTTGCGTGGTGTGAATCCAAAAAGAGCCCTTCTCTGGTCCAGGCTGCACTAAGCAGTTTCTCGTCGTTCTTCCGGAGACTGCGTCAACTTGCCCTCTCCATCCCGACGTGTTTTCCTTCTGCACCCGCCCTGCCCTGGGAAGCCCCTTGTGGGCTGGGAGGGCTGTTTGGTTCCATAGAAACTTTGGATGCTCAATGTGAGACTGTGTGTCCTAGAAAGCAGAGACAGAGCCTGACTCATGCCGCCGGGGATCAGCGTCGTCGGCGTCCACACCCTGAAAGAACCTTCTGGGTCACTAGCCGATATGCTGCTTTGAGTGCCGACTAGTGTCGCGCTAGCCTGACGCTGGGCAGGGCAGGGCAGCCTTTATACGGCAGTCAGTCCTTTTAGCCGCTTGAAGCATAAGCAGATGTTATTAAATGAGACTCTGACTTGGGCTCTGACGTAACAGTCTTCCCTTTTCTCTTCCATTCCCACCATCTCTCTCTTCGCCCACCCCCCAGTCTCAGCAGAGCGCCAGCCTTACGTTTGGAGAAGGTGCCGAATCCCCAGGTAGCCAGAGCGGCCAGCAAGGAAAGGAACTGAACGTTTCCGAGCCGGGGCCACACCACAGCCCCGCTCCCAAGAAGAGCCCCCCGGCGGGGCCCGCGCAGGCGGACGGGGCCGCCAAGGGGCCTGCGGCGGCGGAGGAAGAGGAGGAGGTCACCAGGGACAGGACCCAGCAGAGCAAAGCGCAGCCGCGGCAGCCGAGCACAGGTCCAGCATCGCGGGCTGCTAGAGGCAGCAGCACTTCCATTCCTTTCATTGACTGCAGTGATGTAGATAGCGAATACGACCTTCTGAGAGAACAAGCGTCCCAGTCTCGGTGCCAAACAAATGACAATTATGAGGGTGATTTGACCAGTGGTGTTTATCTGCTCTCCCGAGATGAGAGGCGAATAGAGGCTAGGCGTAGGGCTTCCCCTCACTCTGCAAAGTCCTCCCGGCCTCCTTCCAGAGAATTCCTTGATGATGATTCGGCAGACATAACCTTTGACGTGAGCGGGAGCCCTAGACTCCCACGACACAGCTCTCTGATAGATGAAATGTTCAGGGCCTCATCTGGCCACAGCCCCCTGGCCACCCCGCTCTCTCCCAGCAGCAGAAGTTCCAGTCCAAATATGAGTTGGGACAGGACTGGGTCTCAGGGTTATGTTTCCGAAAACGGACATGACCCTGGAGAGGGGTGCATAGGGGAAGACACTCTGCCAAGCCAGGGTCTTCCTTACGAAAGCTGTTCCCCTGTCTTGCAAAGGCCATACCTACGGCATCTTCCCAGCAGGTATAACAAGTCCGAGACAGATCCGCTCATCCTTAGCCAGGTGGCGTCAACCCCAGAGGCCATGGATAGGCTTGATGGCCACGGAAAGGGAGTGGCTGCTTCCGAAGGTAGGATGCTAGCCAACGGCACCCCTCTCACGGGCCCACCCTCAAAGGTCCCCGCCGCGCAGTGCATGTTTCCCAGTAGCGCGGCAGACCGGCTGGCTCCCCTGCAGATGACCGAGGGCTCCACCAGCAGTGGGACTGAGTCCAGTGACTCAGACTCTGACATGGTGAGCCCCGGGCACCAGCCCCTCGTGTTTGGAAACCCCGTCGCGCTGGGCTCCCCTTCGCTGCTGAGAAGTCAGGTGTCCTTGCGTGGCCTGCATTTGAGTGAGGGGCAGGAGGAGGATGAGTGAGGAGGCCAGGAGGCCAGTCTTCAGCTGTGAGCAGCCTGGGGTCACAAGTCCAGGGTTTCTATAGAGATGATCTCTTCTAGTGATTCATTCATTGTTAGTCAACATTTATAAGAGGAAGTTTCGGCCAGGCACCTGTTTGGATAGGGTATGCCTGACTTGTAGTATCTTGAAGAAAAACAAAACTTCCCACCAGTGGCTGGCTTTCCAGAAAAGGTGGACATGATAAACAGCAAGTCTTAATGACAGATTGCCAGGGGCTTGTTAATTTGATGGGTTGAAGGCTAGGAAGAAAGACATTATTATGAATCTGATAATGTGTATAGTGTGTTATATGTATGTAGCAATTTTCTGTGTATGTTCAATTATACATGCAGATCACCCTCTTATTGGTTGAGTGTTTGAACTGAAGTATCATTGAGATCACAGGAAAGGGGTTGATTTTACTTTCCCTTCTTTAAAAGGAGGGCTGCTTTTTCTGTGCCTCATAAAGAGAAACTGACAAAATTCAAGGCCAAATGTACGTTGATGGCTAGTTGAGATTGTGTTGGTGAAATCTTAGTCAAGAATAATGAATATTTTAACGGGAAGAATTTGGGGTTATTGCTACTTTCCAGACTTTTTATGAACTGTTAGAAAGGTCGTCAAATCTTCATGAATTGTAATTTCCTTGGAATTGCTGGTTTGGTTTAGGTTTGCATTGGTGGAGAACATTGTTAGTTAGGTTTTAAGAAGTCATAGTTCTGCTTCTCGGAATCTCCTGGTGAGATGCAGAAATGCTACTCGGAGTAGGGATGCAGGGAAAAGTGATAGCTCACAGTAGGCACTGGTGTCACCGGTGGATCAGCAAAGTAAATGTCTGCTTTTGAATCTCGCACAGTCAGGAAGGACCGTTCTCCGGTGTCGTTGCTCTTGGTTGGTTTACATGCACATTCTCACCGTGCACACTCTTGGGAACAGTGACGCTTGGATGTTTCTCTGAGCAGAAAAAACAAAGTTGTAAGTAGCAAGAGGTTTGACTTCTTTTTAAACCTGGCCCACGGATGTCAGTGCCTTTCACTCAGCATTCCTGAATTTTAGATCAAAGAGCCTGGTTTTAACTTGCATTGTTTCTCTGCCTTAGCTACACCTTGGAATTACTAGAGACATTTTAAAAATTAGTGCTGCCTGGGCCTTGACCTTAGGGATTTTGATCTAATTGGTTGTGAGTGCCGGTTGGGCTCCCCAGATGGTCCTACTGGGCCGCCCAGGGTCACTTCCCAACCAGACCTCACTGCCTTCTAGAATCTAGTGGAATATGATAAAAGTGTTTGCTAAATTTTTGGGTTGCTTGCAGAATAAGAAAAGCATCACAAATGAATGCTTTTTCTTAATGCCTGTTGTTTGTACTTTATGGCTTTAGGTACCTTTTTTTCTTAAGATAAATTGTAGAATAAAATTTTTAGATCCTAAGTAAATATTAAGTTATTGAAAAGAGTTGTAATGATGACACACCCCTGACGTGCCACCATGCCAGTGGCCTTAACTGCACTCATCATGTGACTTTTCACAAGGGAGCAACTGAACATGTTTTGGACAGAGTAGAATTTGGCAGCAGTATATAAAGTATAGAAGTATTGACTCACCTTGTGGTTCACAAACGATTATCTGTCCACGTGAATGTTGAGGAGCTTGGTTTTAATGATTCTGAACACTTAATCCATTTTTATGCAAACTTGTTTTATTTTCCTAATCATTTGATTCAGTGCATGATTGAATCAAACTGAATATTGGATAGTTTGAAAGTTGTTCATTGAAGTAGTCTGTTTACATCTTGATTTAGATTTATATATTTAACAAAATCACAGAATTTTAAGACTGGAAGGGACCTTAGAGATTATCCAGGGAGACCTTCATTTTATGGATGAGAAAACTTGTTCTGATGAAGTTAAGTGACTTTTCATGGTAATAAAGATACTGCATGACAGAGTTGAAATTATATCCTTGGTCTCTAGACTTCACCTTTTTAGTCTATGTGATATCTTGGTGCAATAGGACGTTTTTGATTCAATATTTTAATTTTGGAGAGTCTTATATAGATTAATAATTAAAATCAGATGTGGCAGTTAGAGATTGTGTAGACCTTACCTAGACAATTACAGGCCATAATCGGTGGGTAGAACCACTACTTTTTACATTGTGGATTTCTGCAGTTATAACACATTTTTGCATATTCTGTTTGGACTTAGAAAAAGGTGTCAATTTGCTGTATGAAAGTTTAGTCAAATGTGAGTTAAGCAGAGTCAAGTTTGGAATCCTGTGCTTTATTTGTGAAGGTGATTTGTTCAAATGAATTTTCTTTTTACCTCTAATTATATAACAGTCTGATAATGACATAAGAATGAGCAATAGATATTAATTTACCCAGCATGTAATATGAGTCATCAAATATAAACCTCCAAAGTAAATCATGCTCCAATAATTATTTTGTTTAGCTTTTTCCTACAGAAGTGATTTTATCTAAAGTGTTTTAAAAACAGTTGATCAATGGTGGTATACTTGGTTCTGTATTGATAAGATTTTCCACTTTTAAGAGTTGCTTGTAGAGTTTTTCGCTCATTGGTTCTGTACCAACCAAGCGACTCGATTTCTGCTTCTTGGCCATATTTATGAAAGCAACAATCCTCCATCGATTATTGGTGCTTAAAAGAGGAGGTATAGTTTGTACAAAGACCACATATGCTGATGTGCTGAGAATATTCACTACTCGTCTCTAGGGGGGCTTGTCCTACACTAATAAAGATTTCATGACATTGGTGGGAAAGCACAGTTATACATTCTTGGAGCCTGGTGGAGCAGGTTTGCGGAGATGATGTGGTCTCCCCACTGTCACAGTGCAGAGCTCAGGAAAAACCAACAAATTCTGCCATCTCACCCTCCCTGCCTTCTAACTTTGGGGAGACTTCCATCCCCAAATCATTCCAGGCCTGCAGTCTCACTGTGTGGCTTAAGAGGAGCATACATGTGCATAAAGTTGAATTAAGAGTCAAAGGTCAGAGATGGAGTGGGTGTGAACAGTAGGTAGCAGAGATTAGAGACCTGGGAATTCATTCAGATTCCCAAAGGGTTTTCTAAGACAATAGCCAGTGGTCTCCGGACTCAGCAAGGAAGCCAGGCCTCCAGCTTTCAGATACCAGCCAATATCTCAAGGCCACGCCTGCAGGACAAACCCTATGTAAACTCAAATCTTAAAGCCATTCTCAGCTACTCCGGGGCCCCCTTGCATTATCTTTTGTTGGATATTATTTTAAAATATGTAAGTTGTAGACCCCTTTGTGGTGGCTTTTGCTGCTGCTTGTTAAGGGCAAAATAAAGATGCAAGAAATTCTTTTAGCATGAAGAAATGCATTTAATGAGTTCCAGAATTTGAAATAAATTGCTTCAGCTCCTTTAACAGTCATCTGTATGCCATTGACGAGATTTTATTAGACAGGCATTTAATTAGAGGAAGTCTGTGGGCCAGGTTCTTTCCTGCATGTGTGATTCATATTTGGAAATTTCTCACAGATTTATCTCACCGAATTGTGCTGCGTGGCCTGCACTTAAAATGTGAATTACCCTCATTTTATTCTCAAGAACTTCACTTTGAAGATTCAAACCACACAATACTGAAAAAGCCAGGCCTGCAAAACTAAACTGTAGCATGAGCCTCTCGAAATTTCCACTGAGTATACAAAGTCCAGTCTGTCCTGCATATATGTGAGAAACTCAACTTTTGGATTAGCCTGGGAATCATTTTGATTGTGTTATCAAGCAATTTCTAAAGGAAGACAAAATTTAAATATTAAACTACCATTTTAAATATTGTTAAAACTATTGTCAGTGTGCATACAGATCCCTTTTTCATATCGATAATCAGTGTTCATATGCCTTTAATCAACTTTTTCCACTTGAAACATTATTCCATATCTCGATACAGAATGGATTTGGTGGAACTGTAGCCATTAGTGAATGATTGGGTTCCAGGTAGATGCAGCCTTAAATTAAGAAATCTGGGGCTTTCTTAACCATCAGGTTTATTTTGAATTTATTTCCTTCTATCTCGATCACTTCTCTTTGCCTGGAACCTTATTCTAATTAGCCAGAATCTTAAGAACTCATACAGTTACATTCCCTGGAAAGGCTCTTTGCTCTTGTGCGGTATAGACATTTCTCCTCTGGTGCCAGGAGCTTAGTCCCTCTAAGGCTGGCCTTCATCGAATTTCATGGCATGAGTCTATTCTCTTGCTGCTAAATTTCACAAATCGACCTGCAAAATAGCCTTTCTAGGCAATCCCTGTAACAGAGCAAGTGTCTTTGAACCTTAAGGAGGTGAACATTTCAAAATAATCCATTGCGGGTGGCTCTCTGCAGAGTTGCATATGGAGCCCTGGTAGCCAAACCCTTAAGACCATATGGCAGGAAAGGTACTGTTGAGTGAACCTCTCTCTACAAGCAGTAAGTGATTAAAGAAATTTACTCTGGTGACATTAAAGAATTTACTGGTGCCGTTTTTTTTCTTTGTTAGTTTAATTCCATCTGTTTCTGCTTAATTGAGTGAAACTTAATATAGGGAAACGGGGTCTCTAGTGAACATATGTGCGTACCTCTAGCACCAGTTGCTGAGATTTAAAATGAAGCCATGACTTTTAGACCCAAATTAGCATGATGCTTAATATGGCAATTTTCTTTTTATTAAAAAGTATAACAAAAAGCAAAAAAAAAAAAATCTTCATGATAATTTGGCCTGGAGTTGTAGACATCAAAGATCAAAAGTGGCCTGGCTGCCACCTGTTTGGGTACATACATAAAAAGGGCTGCTTGTTTCCTTGAGTAACCTGGAGAGATGTCTAGCGGTTCCCCTGTGAGCAAAGGTTGTAAATGCTGACTTGTGTGCCATATGTGTGTTTGGGAGGGTGGCGGATTCTTGTTTTGAAGAAAGATCTTGCTTCATAAAACAAACAGCACATCACTGAAAAAAAAAAAAAAAAACCCACAGACAGAACCTCTATGACAAAGACCTATTTTTTTTCTATTAATAGTAAAAGTAATTAAACATCCTGGTGGAAGCTAGGAAAGAATTAGAAAACCTTCTTTTCCTGAAGGCTTCAACAGTTGAATAGACTCTGATTTGCTGAGGGTGATTTCAGCGTGGCTTGGCCTCGTGATGCAGACATCACAGTGTCGCCTGGAAACAGAGCCTTCAGCATCCTCTTGGCCTCTGACATTTGTTTATAACTTGCAGGAGAGGCAGCTCATTTGCTTCTTCCTGTGAGCTTTAGATCAGGTTACTCTGATGTGTTTTGGGGTGGCTTTCTGCTTGAAAGTAGTAGGGAGGATTGAAACTCAACTGCTGACACAGGATATCTGATCTACAGGAGCCATTGCGAGCCAGTCCAAAAGGTTCACTCTGCAAGCTTGGTGCTGCTAGTGCGGTCCAGGGAAGTGCTGCTGCAGGAGACTGTCGCTTGCTGCCAGGGCCAGTCTTGGTGATTTCAGAATATTGAGTAGTTAGAAAAAACTACAAAATGCAAAAGCACACCAACCCGAGGCACTACGGAGGGAGCGAGGACCCTGGGTAGCGGGGTGTGTAGTAAAAAGCACCAAACAGTGAGGAGCTCTGCTTTGGAGTAGGAGGTGCAGCTGGTGGTGGTCCTGGGAATTTGGAAGTGGTCAGTCTACTTTATTAAGAATCTGAGTTGTCAGTTGGATGTAAAGTGGGAAACAGTAGAAGGGCCACTTAGGAGTCTGCAGTGGTGTGGTGACCGGTCTGTTATTACCCACAGATGACCTTTCCTGGCTCATGAAACCAAGCTAACAACTCCTTTTTCCTGGGCCTCAAAGTTCCTTTGTCAGAAGTAAAGCCTTTATCACTCTGCCTGCAGTGATTTATAGAAAGACCAGCCACAGGTCCTGCTTAGTTCCACGCACACTGGCTGCTCTCTGCCAAGCACCTGGAATGGCTGATGGATTCAATCCCTCACTCTTTCCACCTTTCTGCCTTGGAAAGTTGTCATGAAACCCTAACTAACCAAATCTCACAAGCTTGGCCTATATTATTAATCCAATTCCCTTCTGTTCTCTCTGTGTGTATATTTAATACTATAGATAATGTTTTATTAAACAATTTCTAATACACTGAATTAATTTTAAAATAGAAAAGGCTGGGGACTTCATTCTCATTTTTGTCATTTGTTTAATGAATTTGAGAAAACATTTTTCTGTTGTTCCATTGTATGCAGTGTTTTGTCAGCATGTACCTATCTAGAAGAAAAAGCTTCGTTTTCAATGTTCTGTCTTTATCCTCAAAGCATGGTATATCTTCTGTTCCCTGCATTGTTGGACCACTGTCTGATGTCTTCTTTTTTTTTTTTTTAACACTGCTGAATACCAATTTGTACTTGGAATACCTGTCTCCTCTAGAATACAGTGATCCTGTTAGCTAAACGCTTTTGCTCGGAAGCATCCCAGGTGGTCGTCCCCTGAGTGGTGCCGTATCTCAGGTGGGAAAAGAGAAAGTGAATCGATGACTTTGCTTTTCCGATTTCATACTTCAAGCAGTGCATGGGGGCGGGAGGACCTTTGGAAGCCACCAGGATCACTGTAGCTGGGGGAGAGGTCTCATTGAAACGGAGCGCATCTGTGATGGTGGCTTGCACAGGGGAGCCCAGACAGCCAGCCCAGGGATTTGCTGTCATATTTTGAATGGGAACATCTATTTAAATGGGGATCACAGTCTTTACGTAGATCATATCCAGAAGAGAATGCAGCTGTGTGTGTGTTTCGCTGGGAGGAGGGGCAGCAGTAGGTGGGAATGCAGAGAAGGCCTCACTCAGTTGGCTTCTCACGACCGATGAGCTGTTTTTCGTTTTGATGGGCACCCACAATGCAGGCTCTCACAGATGCTGTCTGATTTCATCTTCTCTCCACTGCGGAAGCGTGCAGTACCTTAATAAAGCATGGATTTATACCACTGGGAAGATTGCTGGCTTCTCCAGTAACAATGAGCTTGGTGATTCTTTTAAGCACGGAAGGCCAAGCTCATGTCACAGTGTATGCACGGTATTAATATCTCTTGTTAATCCAAACTGAAGAGGCTTTTACTTGTCCTCACAGGTATCTTGCTGTAAAAACTGTCAATTGTAACTGTTCTTTCCCACTGATGGCGGAAGCTTTGTCCTGAGTACAAGATGGTATTTTTCATTGGTACGAAGCACCATGTTCCCCAACCCAAACACTGCTGCCACGCCCACCACCGTCACCACTGTCACCTCCGTCACCACCGTGTTCCAACAGACGCGCATCCTCCTTAGTCTCTTCCCTATGAGTAAGAACACGCTAGTGCATTCACTACCATTCTCCCATTAGTGCATTTCTCTCTTTATTTTTCTGCAAGTTGCATCGCTGTGGCTTTTCTGAATTGCTTGATAATGAACTGGGAAGTCGATGCTTAGCTGCTTGTAAAACTTTTCCTAAAGGAACTGGGTGTAAGAAGCATATATACCTTACCCTCAACCACCTAAGGTATTAAGAAGAGGACACCACCACTAATACTGGTAATCCTATAACCTGCTTTTTTTTGTGGAACCGTGTCATTTCAATAAAATACTGCCAGCTTTTTACAATGCATCCACTGGGCCAGGGACCAGTTTAGATATCAGACTGTAGGATATCCCTGCCTGCTCAGGAGCCTGACTGCCTCTTATTCAGCATAATACTGCTCGTTTCTGACAACTGGCTTTCAAATGCAGATGATCTCTTCAGAGATTTCATTGTATTCTTTTAGAGATTATGGATTTAAATAGAGCCTTTTTTTAAAAAAAAACAGATGAACATCTCTAATGTATTTCCTGCATGTGCCTCTGGAGCATGTTCTGGGTACATAGAGATAAAATCTCCTATATTTCAGAATCAAATAACAGGAGCTAAATCAGGATAGATAAGTGGCGTCTAGAAGCTTGCAAAATAAATAAATAAATAAATAAATAATAATTTTATGGGGGAGGAATGTTGAAGAAAATGCGTAGATAACTTTTTTATAATTGTACTTTCCAAATTTCAAAAAGAGAAATTGAGAAAGCAGTCAATATTCTCATAATACCTGTCTCGTTAAAAAAGGAAACCAACTTATTGACCGATTTAAAAAACGGCACAGGTCCAATGAATTATTGGAAATGCCATTTTTTATTACTTGAAAGATCACATGGAAACATTTTTCTTTTTCCAGAACTGAGTGAGTTTGTGTTGTAAGCTTTTAACACCAGCCAAGGAGGCAGATGAGTAACATGCAGCTTGTGCCCAGTCCCAAAGGAGAAAGAAAGACACGGACTGTGTCACTGGTAATAAAGGCTCCTCCCAGCGCGTTTCAGTCCCTCTGCTGCAGAGCGGGATAGAGCAGTGCAGCGGTCCGGGTGATGCCTGGAGCAGCCAGGAGGGAAGAATGATGAATGTATTTTAAATTAAAAAGATAGAACAGCTCAGACAGTTTTTGAGCTGGGTGGTAAATTGAAATGCATAAATATAGCAGTGCTAATTTGAAGTTTCCATAATTGTTTGTGCCATGAGAATGTGTACATTTAAAAGGATTTTTAAAAGCAATTACTAGAAATACCTCCCTTGAGAGCAGTATTAATAGGGGCATTTCCAGTCCATGGGGATGTCATAAACCTCTTCATATAGATTAATGGTGGCAGGGGTGGGGCTGTCATGAAATTGTTGGGAAGAGGTGAAGGATTTGAGAGTTATTAAACTGAAATGTAAATGAATGCCTAAAAAAAATGCAGGGCAATTTTTGGAAACAGGAAATAATTTTTAAAACATTAGAAGCTTCCAGACTTTCAGGGTATAACCAGTCTTTTTCTAATCTCTTTAAACTATTTTCTATCTATTGCCTTAATATCAGGTGCTTTCCCATGGGGTCCCCCAAAATTATTTACCTGAAGCTCTTTGATGAAAGAAATTACTTTGTGTTAATTTGTCATAGAGGAAAAAGTGATAGAAATACCAAGGCATTAATAATGTCATTGAGTAGCAATGAATGTCAGTCACAATTTCCTCTCCCCATTGCCTGGGGCTGTGCCTTCAAAGCAGGTGACAGACAGCAAGATGTGAACAGCTTTATAAAGCTGTATAAATCAAATTGGGCTCATTTTATCTAATGACAGAACCATGTTTGTTTACTTCTTTGTAAAATGGACTACTTCAGTGAAAATCGCTTCCATGCAGTTCTAATCACTCTGTGACCTTGGACATTGGCTTTCTCTATTCACGCCTTTTCAGACCTGCTGGTGTGGAGACCAGTTTGTACAGACTGTTGCCACATACTTGGGCAAAGTCAAAAGAGAATTTTAATTACTCATCAAGCTGCCAAATTCTAATTGCCCTTGTCGACATATTTCCTTCATTGCTGAATAGTAAATGAGCTCTACGTATTTTGTCTGGACCATGTCACCTATACATTTTCAAAGCCTTGAGTAGTTTCACTTGCAAAGAGAGAACAGGGCCGCTTCCCCAGGGATGCTGCTCAAGTTACCAAAATTGAACTTCAGAGTTTCAGACCTTTCCCTTCCTTAGAATTGCAGGTAGAATTCTAGACCAGAGTGCTTGATATTTATTGATTTATTGGTCTTACTGTTTACACTCATCGCCCTTTCTTAGGCCCTGGGAATGTACACAATGCCAGTTAGAGTAGCCTCTTGGGAAAAGGGAAGTGACCACCTGACTTGGTATTCCTCCCGCCTGCATATTGCAGGTGGAAAGTAGGTAGTCCATTTATCTGAAGCTGTGGGAGTGAGGTGTAGGAGGCCGTCCCCCAACATCACGTGGGCTGATGCTCCCTGTCCCCAGCTTTCCTTTGGCACGTGGGGGACTGTGAAGTTCCATTCAGCCTTGCAGTTTGTACCTCCTGTCTCCGATGTGGTCCGACGGGGATTCTTCCAAATCTAAATGACTCTCTCCTCTGAACTGTCATGCCTTCTTGGCGGGGCGGCACCTCCCCAGGAACCCTGGTCTGTCACCTCATCCTTTCAGCCTGCTCAGTCTCTTAAATGTAAGTGCTCCCAGCGGGGTGCAGGAAGGGTGATAGCTTTTGACCTTGCGAGGGTGGCAGTGGCTGTATTTGCGCTTGTGCACCCTTGTTTCTCCCTTGCTGGGTGGCGGTTTATCTCCTGTCTGTGGAGGGACGCCACCAGGTCCAGACTGTTACTGCTTCCTCGCACCCAGGCCCCCCTCACGCTCGCCTTCTAACTCCTTTCTGTTCTGGGCTCCAACTCTTTCAATGATGAGGTGACGCTTTTTCTGTTCCCCGCCCCCACAAGGTCATGGCCCAGCATGTTCTCATTTATAACTGCCTCACCCAATCTCACGCTCAGCATGAGAGCTGAAGGTCAGCCCCGGGTTTTGTCAGATTACGGTGGACAAGTAAAAAGTGACTCTCAAACAGCAACTCACAAATGCATGAAATGTTTTGATCTCCAGACAGACTGCCAGAATTTCTCTTTTCTAATTCCTATATGTAGTGATAAACTTTGACTTTTTGTGATTTTTTTTTAAAGAGAATAGTGTAGCACCTTGAAACGACTGCAGTTCTAATTTGTTGTCACTATTTCTATTTAGCAAGTTTCAACTCTTCTGCAATTATTGTATTCAGTTGTGCACTAGTGTCAATAAAATTGACATTTGTGAAGCAATTTCTGGCCTTTTTCTCCGGGGTTTTCTGGGTCTGGTGGTGTGTGGGGTGATGGGGTCTTTGTCTGACACAGGGCTTCGTTTTAGTGAGGTGTATGAAAAAATGTGAGGATTGAACAGCGGAAGGATTTTTAAAATGCAAACTTATCTGCCTTTTCCTCACATTTTCTAATCTTGTTATTCGACGGTCATTCTACTGACCAGCAGTCGGTGCGCAGCACATCTGTTTCTCGTGGATCTCTGGGTGTGGTGGCTTTACCCCACCCCGTGTTGGTGACACAGCTAACTGGTCGACCAGGGACCAGGGTGGGGGCTGGTGGCGGTTTCTCCACTGTTTGTCCACACCGGCATCAAAGTCACTGCCCCTGCTTCATTAGCTCCACTCCAGGCTGTTGGATCTCGTAATTTCAAAATGCATGTGAATGGCTCCAGAGGGGGAGAATAGATGTCAAGAAAGTGGGGTGCTCCCGGAAAACTGCACTTCACCTTGCCCTGGGGGCTCATTACCAGGGTGCCGAGTAGCAGTGACCCCGAAACTAAACTGGAAAATGGGGAAGCATTGACTTGTCTTTCCTTACGGTGGTAACAGATGAGACTGCAGGTTACTGCAACTTTGCTTACCTAATACTAGCTCCAGCAAATCTGCATTAGGATCATAAACATAAGCGTTTGAGAAAATCACTTCGGTTAGGAGTATTAATATGTTTTGAAACATCCCATGCAGCTTCAGTGGGTTGAGGTCTAGACATTTGCAAAATTATTGAAGTATCTTGGACACTTCATCCCCCTTGGTTGACTCGTAATAGGTAATATATACGTGCTCATGTTATTTAATATGGTATCCATTTTCAAGGACTAATTAAGTTACCTGTCATTTTTGACTCATAAAGGGGAATTGTGATAATGTAATGACCTCTGGCTTTGCATTTTTGAGTGATCACCTTTGCCTGTCATGTGATGCTAGTGTTTCTGTCCCTAACAGTGAGAGACATGGAATGACATCACCAGGTATAACAAGCTTACTTCTGTCCTTTGTAGAATGGGAGGTAGTTGCTTGACCTTTCTGTTAGCCGTGACCCACTGTTACGAGGCGTAGTGTGTCCTAGGTATACCAGTCGCTTAGATGCCTGTTAGTGTAGTTGTATTTTCTAGTCATTTCTCCCTGTCTCGTTGTGATATAGATACTGTGTCTTTCCTGAGCAATTCTTAGAAGCAAAGGCAGTAGTTGGGAGATGAAAATACTTTTTTGGGATACACTGTGCTTTTAAGCTATTCTAATTATCTAAGCAGAGTTCTCCCTCTTATCCTTAATTGTGTAATCCAGGCTCCGTTGAATTAGTCATGCTTTGGTGTCTTTAATATCAAGACAGCTGCAACTTAGGAAAGAAACTAGAAAATAATGAATTGTACTAAATCTGCCAGAGGGTAGTCAAGGTTCTAAAGGTTTGAAGAGGTGAAAGTAGTGAATAGAAATCAGATCCCAGAAAAAAATGATTTTTTTTTTCTTTTCTTTAAAACTTCTCATCCCCAAACAGGCTCCCTGACTGGTAGCCCTCACCTTTCAGAGCTGTCCGTCAACTCGCAGGGAGGAGCTGTCCCCGCCAACGTGACCTTGTCTCCCAACCTGAGCCCCGACACCAAGCAGGCCTCTCCCCTGATCAGCCCGCTGCTCAACGACCAGGCCTGCCCGAGGACGGACGACGAGGAGGACGGCCGGAGAAAGGTGCTCGGGGTGCAGGTGGGGTGGGGGTCTTGCCTGCGTGTATGTGTGTGCCTGTGTGCATGAGTTTTTAAGTTGTGGTAATAAAATACAGCATAAAATGTACCTTTTAACTATGTTCGAGTGTACACACAGTTCAGTGGCATGAAGTACAGCCACGCTGTGTGCCACCGTCCCTACCACCCATCTCCAAACAGAAATTCTGCTCCCATTACACACGAATTCCCCGTCCCTCCCGGTCACCAGGCTTGTGAATTTGCCTACTCTGAGAACCTCGGGCAAGTGGAATCACGCGGTATTTGTCTACTTGTGACTGGCTTGTTCTACTTAGCGTAGCGTCCTCAAGGTTCATCCATGTTCTAGCTTGGGTCAAAGCTAACTTCTTTTTTAAGGCTGAGTGACACTCCATCGCGTGCATAGGCCACGTTTTGTTACCCATGCGTCTGTCAGTGGACAGCCACGCTGTTCCCAAATTTTGGCCGCTGTGAGTAATGCAGCTGTGAACATGGGGGTACAGGCCTTTCAGTTCTGTTGTGTACGTACCCAGCGGTGGAATCAGGTGGACTCTTAGGGACGTGAGCAAGAAGGCGGGCATCAGGGACTTCCTTGTAGTTACTGTTCCAAGAGAAAGCAACCCTGATGGCCAGCCCACTCGCTGTGGTGCTGGCTGCCCGCCTAATTGACAGGCTCCAGGGAACTGAGGCACGATGGTGTCACCAGCTGATCTTGCCCATGTCCCTTCAGATCCAGCCACCTGTGTTCCTACAAAGTAACTTTCATTTCACAAACACCAACACTGCCAGTCCAAGGCGCTGGGACAAAGGACGCGATAGAATATCTTCCGTGTGTTTCCTCGCGGACTACATCCCTCTAGCATTTTCCTAATGTGAGTCCCCTTGCTGGTGGTGATATTTACTTGGGAGGAAACCTTCCTAGACTGTATTCGCATCCTGGAAATCCATTATTTTATTCTAGTTTCTCTAACACAAAAAGAATAAGTAAGAGTTTATTTAGCCTGATGCCAGCTAAAAAAAGATCTCCAGTTAGTAATCTATCACCTTAATCAGGGCATTCTTAGAGACTTACACTAAAATGGTTATTGTGTCTTGGTTTTTTTGGTGGATTTTGCAGAGATTCCCAACTGACAAAGCATATTTCATTGCTAAAGAAGTATCCACCACTGAGCGAACGTATCTGAAAGATCTTGAAGTCATCACTTCGGTATGTGCACTGTTTCCCCTAACGCATTAAATTACATAATTTATCTCAGCTGATACAAAGCTTTACAAGAGAAGCTGGAGCCAATTAAATGTTGGGTTTCTCTGACTTCAGTTGAAAGGCTTTTGGTCCTGGGGTAAAGAAATTAAATGCTAATAGTATAGTTAATTTGGAATACACTATACAAAAAATTTTGTAACTGTGATTTTAATTGCGAAGGAAAGAAGTTCCCAAGGTGGAGAAAATTAAAATTAAACATTTTACTGTCCGCATGCACGTGTCTAGAATATTTGTCCATTGTCAGATGTAACTACTTATTTTTGTTCGAGGGAGGACCCCAGAGGTGAACAGGGGCCTCGTTTTATCTTTAATAATAAATTGAGTCATGTCAGCACAGTCTGCCAGAAGAATGCCTTTGATTATTCTAATCAGTCCTGTTCAGTCTTGGAAACAAATTCAGAGCATTGCAGATGTCCTTCTGACCCCGGGTCTCTGGGAAAGAATTAGCCAATTGGAAGGGAAATTGGAATCATTGAGTTTCTGTTCCTTCTGGGATGTGTTTTGTGTTTGGCCCTTGGCAGGTGCTCAGAAAACATGATGGAACCCAATCCCAACCCAGCTCCATGACAGGAGTGACTGTGCGAAGGTGGCTGCTTTCTCCCCCTGGTTTGGCCACCTTCCTGCTCAGCATTTTAACAAAAGAACGGAGATGGCAGTTATTAAAGGAATGAAGGAGAGGGGGTATTCAGTATCATATATTAGTGGTTATCCACTGAGTTGGCCAGAATGGAGGTTTCGGTTCTAGTAGTTGCCCACTTAAGAGATTTGTCCTGGCTTAAACAATCACTTGGTAACAAATCTCACGCAGCAATAATATAGAAATGGGTGCTTCTCCTGCCATTTAAACAAAAGGCAAGGCAGGCAGTAGGGCTTGGACACCCCTGTGTTCCTGAAACGTTAAGAACCTACCAGTACAGCCCTTGGTCCTCCAGTCAATCACATGTGGCTGCAGCGTTCCTTCTGAAATATTGCAAACATTTGTCATTAATCTTTATACCTCTGAGTGTGCCCTCTTTTTGTTCCCAGTGGTTTCAGAGCGCAGTGAGCAAAGAGGACGCCATGCCGGAAGCATTGAGAAGTCTCATATTCCCAAATTTTGAACCTTTGCACAAATTTCATACCAGTTTTCTCAAGGAAATTGAGCAACGACTTGCCCTGTGGTCAGTACAATTATATTTAATAGTGTTTTTCCCCCTCTCTCTAGTATTATTTTTATGTTGTCCCTAAAAACAGCAGGCAGGAACAAAGATGAAAGGAAAGAAACAGGCTTAAGACAAGCCAACCTTAAAGCGATTTTCAGTTAAATTGTACGTGTGTTTAGAACTCATTTTCAATTTTTTCCCTTCGGTTTACAGTTGTACAAAATGCATTTTTTTCTCTCACAATAATTATGCGATTATCACAAAATAAAGATAGTACTTTTGGAGGGGTGGTGGGGATTGTAATGAGCAGAGGCGTGTGAAGGCTTCCGGGGGTGTTGGCAGTATTTCACTGATGCCCGCTTTGGAGTCATTTGTGAAGTACATGTGTCTGATGCAGTTTTATGTATTGTATTTCACAGTGTTTAAAAGGCGCTTTGAAAAATTTGGAGCCCTATATAACACACACATGCATCACATGTGCACACACACTTGTACCTTGATTTATCATAAGTATCTTTTTGAATGTATGAAATTCCATCTGAATAAATGCGCATCCAATGCAGAATTCAGAATTAAAAGACAAATGACCTAAATGTCCATCAACAGCAGACTGGTTAAAAATAGTGTTAAGTCTATCCATTAAATATCAGATAAAACATTCATCTGGGAGAAAAAGGAGGAGGTACAAAAAACCTGAAAAAACTTTGTATGTTGTAGAATGCAAAATTTGATATACTCTTACCTAAAATAGTACCTTCTACAAAAAACTCTTATGGGGTTTTTTAGAGACGATTATATGTAGACAGACCTATGAGGAGCTGATTGTCTGCTAAACATGCATTTGAAAAATTCCAGGAAAAAAACAGCAAAAGACTTCTACTATGTTATTGGCAGAAATAGCACCCTCTGTATGCTGTATCCTCACCACAGCTGAGAATTTGGTGTAAGTGGTCTCAGGCATCTAGTGACCATAGGGCCTGAAGGAGGAGTCCTCTATGAGGTCGTCATGCCTTAGGTCTGTGGTCTCCAGCCCCTGGTCCGTGGCAGGAAACGGGCCTCACATCACCACCTGACTTCTGCAACTCCCCCAACCCATGACACCGCCCTCTCCAAATCCATGGAAAAACTGTCTTCCATGAAACCAGTCCCTGGTACCAAAAAATGTTGGGGACCGCTGCCTTAGGTGATCCCAGACTGTGGCATTCGAGTTTCAGTTTAGCAGCTGAGCAGAGCTGTTGCCCTGCCTCGCGAAGCCAGTGTGCTGGGGCCAGCAGGAGCTCTCTGGTCCCGCTAGGTGGTGTCTAGCTTCGTACATTTTTTATACCTGGAGGATAATTCATGTGCAATTTGCCTTCCCTTGAGAGAAAGAGGTGGCCGGCTTTCCTAAGAGGCCTCAGGAGAGAGAGTGCAGCCAGAGTAGAGAAACAGAAGGTACAAAGTCAGCCTCCCTGGAAGTGGGAAATAATTGCAAATGCCATGTTAGCTGGCGAGAGTCTTGGTATTGTGAATATAGGAGAAATACCACTTTTCAAAATTAAAAATAAAAATTCTACAAAATCTAACTTTAACTTTACAAACTTGACCTGGAACTTTTCAATTGCGTCCTGCATGGCCTCATCACCCCATCACCAGGTCAAAGACCTTCCAACTCTGGAGAACCCATTTAACCGTTTGTGTCCTGGCCAGTCCGACAGGTGGTAACACAGTCTTAAATCTTCCTGTGGGCTCTGAACAGCCCAAGCTGGTGTCACTGCAGAAGTTTCTGTCTATGTGGCAGTTGATTTAAATAACTCTGGAGAGGCCCCACACAGGGAGTGTCATCAGTTTGCAGTAATCTGATGCATCCTGGAGGCTTCAGCCGGCTCCTCCACTGGAGGGCGCCACCGGAGAGAAATTTAGAGAACTGTCTGATACGTCTCATTTTAGTAATAAATGCCATACTCATGGATTTTTCTGTAGCCATAAATCTTTAGCATCTGGCCTTTATCTGCTAAAGAATATCCACTTGCTTAGAAAGCATTTGATGTCATTCGATTCCAGAGGGTTTTCAATAGTATATCTTCCAAAGATCCATCATTGTACCCATGTTTTACAGAAGATACCAGAAATGTATAAAAGACTCAGAGCTAGAGAGAGAGCAGTCAGTCATCAAGCAGCTCAAGTGACATGTCCTGCAACAGCCCTGTCACAGTGGGCTCAGACCAATAGATGACACTTGTCAGACTTCAGTGGAAAGGGCTGCAGTCAAGTTCAGCTAATCAATTCCTCCAGCGTGATGAGGAAGACCTGGCTTGGCAGGGATTCCAAGGGGAAAGGCTGAGTGGCAATGAGGTTAGTGTGAGCCAACAGGCTCACAAAGAGAGAAACCAGTGTCTCTCTGCATCTGTAGCTGTCAGCACTGCCTGCTTATTAAAATCACCTGGAACCTTTAAAAAGTCCTGATAACAAGGCAAAACCCCTGACCTGTTATAGCAAGATCTCTGCGAGGTAGTCTGTATCTTCTAAAGCTTCCCAGTGATTCCAAGGTGGAGCCAAGGTCAAGAACCTTTGCCCTGGTCTGCCTTATTAGAAAGAGCCCAGAGCATGGAAGAGGATGACCCTCAGGCTTCAAGGCTCAGAGCTCATGCAGAATGCGACGCAAGGATGAGAATGCATTCCATTAAAAACAATAATAATAAGACAATTGGAGGAACCAAGGGCATTTGCCTGGAAGAGAAAGGACTTTAGAAAACATAGTGGTTCTCTGTAAATATCCGCGGGTCGGTCCTAGGAAAGAGGAGGTGAATGTCTTCTTAGTTGTACCACAGGATGAAATTGAAACAAAAGAGTGAATTCCCAAAGCAGCACACTGAATACAAAGAAGGAGTTCCTACGACTCAGTGCAGAGTAGCAGAGAGAAGCTCCTCTACCTCACGGTCAGCAGCAGTGGCTGGCAGTCCCTTTCTGGTAGGGATTTATCGTTGAGCAAAACCCCAAACCTGGCAGTGCATCAGGGTCACTGGGGCTCCAGGGCCAGAAGGGGACTTTGAAAAATGCAGATTTCCAGGCCCTGTCCAGCCCTCTTGAAACAGAACTTGCGGGATGAAACCTAGAAATTTGTGGTTTTAAAGTCCTTCCTGGCATGCCTATGACAAAGACCTTTTCTGGAACAATTGGCCCTGCAGGGCCTCTGACAAACCTAAAATTCTGTGATTCTTCAGTTTGCATGTTACAGACTGGTTATAATTCTTGTCTCTTTATTCTACGAGCGTCGAGTGAAGGAATCTATCAGTGAGTGGGTAGGTGAGTGTGTGAGTGTCAGGCTGCGCCCACGGGGGACTTGTGCTGTCAGAGGCAGGGAGGGCCAGGGCCTCTCGTAGATGCAGGGGCCGCGGCCTGGGAGCACGGATTGGCACTGCCAGTCTACTTGCAGAACACGAGAGCCATTAGTGCACGAGTGGAGTGGATCACAGGGAAGTTTATTAAGAAAGGAGGTCACGCTGAGTTCCTGACAGACTGTGTATGTACGTATGATATGTATGTATGTATGTGTGTATACACTTTTTTTTTTTCTTTCATTTGTGGTCTGGGAACACAAGTTGGCTCATGTCGATTGGGGTGGGTAAGATCTGAATTCGAGATCCCACCACCTGGGGTCTGTGTTCCGCTGTCAGGGACCTAGCTGGGCCTCTTTTCTCTTCTGTAAAATGTGGATTGGAGTCTCCGTCCTAGTACTGTTATGCTAACTAAATGGGACAATGGTTTTTTTTTATTTGTTTTGTTTTCTTTTTTTCTTTTGAGACAGAGTCTCAGTCTATTGCCCAGGCTAGAGTGCCGTGGCATCATCCTAGCTCACAGCAACCTCAAACTCCTGGGCTCAAGCGATCCTCCTTCCTCAGCCTCCCTAGTAGCTGGGACTACAGGAATGTACCACCATGCCCGGCTAATTTTTTCTATATATTTTTAGTTGGCCAATTAATTTCTTTCTATTTTTAGTAGAGATGGGGTCTCGCTCTTGCTGAGGCTGATCTCGAACTCCTGACCTTGAGCAATCCACCCACCTTGGCCTCCCAGAGTGCTAGGATTACAGGCATGAGCCACCCGTTCCTGGCCTAAATGGGACAATGTTTGTAAAGGGCGTAGGGTACTAGCCTGCACAAAGAAAGGGGGAAAGCTGATCTTTTTAAAAATTTTTATTTATTTATTTAATTTATTAATTTATTTAAAGAGGCAGGGTCTTACTGTGTTGCCCAGGCTGGAATGCATTGGTGTGATCAAAGTTCACTGCAGCCTCGAACTCCTGGGCTCAAGCGATCCTCCCACCTCAGCCTCCTGAGTAGCCAGGACTCCAGGTGTATGCCATCATGCCCAGCTAATTTTTTTATTTTTTTGTAGAGACTGGGTGTTGCTATGGTGCCCAGACTGGTCTCGAACTGTTGGGCTCAAGCAATCCTCACATCTCAGCCTCCCAAAGCACCGGAATTACAGATGTGAGCCACCCAATTGGCTTGATCCTTTTTTTTTAAATAACCTTTTGATTTTGAAATAATTTTACCTGTAATTCAAGCAGCTGAGGAAGCTGAGATGGGAGGGTCACTTGAGGCCATGAGTTCGAGACCAGCCTAGGCAACGTAGTGAGAACCCTGTGTCTTAGAAAAAATTTTTTTAAATTAGCCTCGTGCAGTAGCACGCACCTATAATCCCAGCTACTCAGGAGGCTGAGGCGGGGGAATCACTTGAGCCCAGGAGTTCGATGCTGCAGTGAGCTATGATTGCACCGCTGCACCCCAGCCAGGGTGGCAGAGTAAGACCTTGTCTCTGAAAAAAATATATAAATAAACAAAAAGTGAAATAATTTTAGACATAGAAGGTGCTGAGACAATAGAGCTCCTGCACACTCCTCATCCATCTCCTTCCCCTAAAGTTAACATCTTATGTTACCGAGGCAGATTTGTCAAAACTAAGAAACCAATGTTGGCATATTATTATTAACTAAACTCCAGATTTTATTCAGGATGATGTTTCAAATTATTGTTGCTAATGGCAATAAAGCTAAAGTTGATCATGCACCAAAGGTTCCCCAGTGTCTGGAACATAAGTGATCCAGTCAACATGGCTTCCTTCCACTTGGCAGTCCTGCCTGGGCTCATAACGCACTTCCATCAACAGTGGGAAATCACAGGGCAGAGAAGGCATCAGGAAGTTTTCCAGAATGATTAGCTGAACCCGGGTTTGGTAAACACACCTGCCCCTATCCAAATGTCACCTTCTCCTAAGTCAGCACAGCTGAGAAGAGGATGGACGCCCACGGCCTACTTCGTGCTGGCAAAGCCCAAGTTACCATTTCTTCAAACAGAGGAAACTGGTTTGGTGAGTTCTGAACACTTGAAGAGTGCTTTTCTTTTTGAAAGCAAGAACGGTTTACTCAGCTGTTCAAATGTGTTCAGAGAGAGCCACTGACAACCTTTGGCAGCCACTCAGGACTCCCAGGTGCAAGGCCTGAGACGATGGTGGACGTGGAGCGAAAGCTGGCCAGCCGGTTCCTCACGGGGGGCTGGCGGCCTGGTCAGTGCGCAGAGCCTGGCGGATTCTGCAGCGCGCAAAACCCCATTTCCGAGCTGCAGGGGAGACAGTGGGCGTTCACGCAAAGAGGCTCTTAGAGGCAGCCGTAGGGCACATGTGGTCTTCGAGGAGGATCAGCTGCTTGTTCTAGAAGAAACTTGAGCCCGGTCACATGAGAAGCGGTGCCGGAGTGTAGCCAAGAGGACGAGAAGGGCTGGATGCTGAGATGTCACTGAGCGGTCACAGCTTGGCAGGACATCAGGGAAGGAAGGAGGCCAGCTGGGGCTTTGAACACGGTCAGGTGGGAGGACGGTCACGAGAACCAGAGGGACATGAGAGACGTGAGTGGTGAGGGAGATGCGCCTGCCCTGGGCACGGTGATCTCGAGGGGTCCGCAGCGAAGGGCTGCAGACAGGCGGAAACGTGGATTCCAGCTTGGGGAAGAAGCCAGGCGCAGAGGTGAGAGTTCAGAAGTTATCCACAGGAAGAGTCAGAGCTTTAAGGAGCAGAATGTTGAGAGGAAAAGAGTGCCGAGGACGGAATCTTCTGGACCGTCCACCATTTATGGCGACTTTCTTTCCGTCAATGTAGATTGTGGCAGCTCAAGAGCCAGCAGAGGGAGCAGAAGTCATCAGCAGAGATTTGGAAAAAGAACGAGTAAGCAGGATGAGGGTCCAGAGGAGAGTGGGGCGTGGAGAATGGTGACCAGGAGGGAGGGATGGTTTGGGGAGGGTCATTTTTGTTGGAAGGGAGGAAGAGCCTTAGGGGTGAGAGATGCGCGAGGGCATCCCTGAGGGATTGGGGGTCCCTCCAGGGCACAGAGGAGGCTCTGTCAGCGACGGACGCCTCGCAGGCTGTGACTGGGAATTTCACAGGTGAGCAGTGTCCAGCGGAGTGGAGGTGACTGAAAGGGTCCAAAAATTGTTTCACTGCGCAAAACAGTGGAGCATCTTTATGGCAGCACCAGTGGACTGTCACGGAACAAAAATGAATAAAATATTTTTGTCTTCATTCTACCAGCTCTTTGAAGTTTCCAGTCTTTGCACTGGGTATCATTAAAAGGAAAATCATAAGGCTTCCTCGAAACACTAAACATAGAATTACCACGGACGATCCAACAGTTCCACCCTAGGTATGTGCCTGAAAGTCAGGACTCAGGTACGCGTGCTTCAGTGCTCCTAGCAGCGTTACAGGCCTGCAGGGGTCAAGTTTAAAGCTGAGACCTTCCCAAGTACACTTTTAGTTTGAATGCAGACGTCACGGTGGCTGCATTTCCTCATGTTCCCCATTCTTGGAGGCTGTTTTCCTCTTGCATCATCGCCTCCCTTTGCTGCTCAACAGCCCTGTGAAGGCCGGGGGGCCTTGTTTTAAACAGACGAGGATGTGAATGCAGAGACTCTTACCTGTCTTAAGTGACTCGATGCAGCCGTGGTCTCAGTCCGTCAGATGCTGGGCTTTTCTCCTGAGGTGAAAACTTGGATGTTATAATAACACTTCATGTCTTTTCTGGCCTATGCTTGAATTGGGGATCTTCATGGGACGATGTGAGGAAGGAGGCCCTTGGTTGGCCGCCATCCCCTTGTTCACGTGAGCAGGTTGGGCAGAGACACTGTACTTCCTCCTGACCTTTGAGAGCCCCTGCAGTGGCCGCCAACACCACTCAGGAGGGGAGCTCTACCTTAAACCAGAAGAAGACAGGTTCTCTTCACGTCCTCTCTCAGAAGAGGTGAGTGTTGGCCGTGGGTGATGGGGGTGTGCCAGCCAGGCCTCAGCGCACACCTCTCCACGCTGAGAGACAGCCGCCACCACGCATCATCTCTAGCACACCAAGGACAGGTCACACCCGGGCACCATGCTCTCGAAAGGCTGCCAGTGAGAGCCGATTGTTGCAACACAGGGAAGTACAGGCTGACTTCATTAGTGCAGGCATTTCATATGATGAGCAAGCTTCGGTTCCCCCACAGTTGGTACCTGTCGACTGTACTCACTATATAAGGAAAGGATCTGATGTCTGTATTATTTTGCTGTTGCCCAAGATCAAATCAGTTGTAAAGGTTAATTGCAGAGAAGCCTTTACTTACCTAATAGAGTCATAAAAGCTGCCCCCACACAGTTTGCTGGGGATTAGATCACTCTTGCCAGACAGGATACAGTGTGAACTTCCTGGCCATACCACCGAGCATTTACTGAGGGGTAGTAAAAACTTCGTTCTTTCAGTGTAAATCAGCTGGCAGTGCCTTTTCTCATGGAACATTCTGGAGTATTGGATCCCAGTGCCTTGCAGGCTTTAAATACTTCCAGTGTTCCCGCACTAATGAATTCAGTGACAAGCAGGAAGTTAGGGTGACACCACCTGGCTCAGGAGTCCTGAGTCACACTGTAATCCAGCAAAGTCACTTACCTGCATTGGCCTGTCTTCCTGTCAAATTGATTTAGCCCAGTTCAGAAGCCCTGGCCCCATCCCCTCTCCTACCCCTGCAATGTTGGACGACACAGTTCTAGAGGCTTAAGGGGGAAGGAACTTTGGAGAAAGATGGACAGACGCGGTTTTCCTTCCCCATCGTGGTGGAATGCCCCTGCACACCACGATTCTGAGTCTTAGAGACTAGTAGTCGTCAAAAAGCCAGGCTCAAGGATAGTTTTCGGAGCCCATCACTCTTTGCTTCAGCCAGACCAGCACTACTGTGTAAAAGCTTTTGTTTGAAGAAGGTTTTCACTGCATTTAAAAACAATACTGTACAAAAGGGTTTAAAATTATTGCTCATCACTTCAAGGACACCGTGATCTTCCCATCATATTCCACCCTGAGTAGGCTGGTGGCTGTCCAGTGAGGGTGACAGGGATGATGGTTGCTGATGATTGCTTCCTTTTAAAACATGAGTAAAATTTCGTGTTCCCCAGCATAGCCTGGAGCTAGTTTTTCTTGGATTTTCAGCTTTATCCATGACTGTACAGCCCGCTGTGCCTGCAGAGCAAGCTGCTTTCCTTAGACAAATGTAAATGATTTCTCCAGTTGCCAGAGCAGCAGGTGGGTTTCTGCAGGAAGACACTTGAGGGGCGGCTCTCCAGGTTGCTGGGCGAGTGCCATGTGGCTCTTCTGCTACATTTTGATATGTGCCCATTTAACAGCAGGACCAAACCTAGGCTATAACACCAGGGCTCCTCTGGACGCCATCAAACCTGCCGGTGACCAGGTGTAACTTTGGCTCCCCTTACTCAACTCACCTGGTGCTAAGCCTCAGAAGGAAAGAGCCACAGCTCTGAGCGATCTAAGAGTGTAACTGAAGGGCTCGAGAGCGACTGAGAATGAGAGGCCTCCGTCTCCTGCATGACCTACAGCTGCCGAAGCTGTCACACACCTGGCCCCGTGGGGACACTTCTCCATAGCGAGGATGAGAATTAGTGTTAAAGTTAATGGGACTTTCCTCTCCATGGATTTCAAAGGATATTGAAATCCATCAAAGATATGGAAATCCACATATATTACATGTGGTTAATATATATAATATATAATAATGTATCCTATTACATTGGCTAATTTGCTTTTTGAGCCCAGCTACCCTCCCCCCATATATTACTGTAAGATTTATCTCTACCCATTTCCTCAATCACACACTATCCTTTTACTTACAAAGGCATACAGACTACATGATTACGTACATTTTTTTCCATTTAGAGTCATAGAAACTACAGGGAATAGTAAGAACAAGGATGTGATGTTTGTTTTGCACATAAAGACTTGGGGGCTTCTAAAAAGAAATTCTACTGGGTAGGGTGGTCAGAGAGCATCCGGACATAGAGCCATGTGAGAAAGTCAGCCCCCGGCTCCAAGCCACACCGTTCGCTTTTGCATTTTAATCTAAGAGCTGATTCTTCATGTTGTGGCCAGGGGAAGGGGAGGGCTGGGTGTTGAATAAACGTGCTTGGGACTGTATCGGGCCACTTGGCACACCCACTGTGTCAGTCACTGCCTGCTTTCGCCAGTAAGGAATCTGCTCAGACACTTTACCGAAACTAAGCCGAATGTGACTGCTTTCTAGAAAACACTCCCTCCCAGAGGGAGACCACTTTCTGGGGCTCATGCTTCTTTGTGGGAGATTTTATTGCCAACAAGGTCATCTGCACACTGTAAACTCTGTTGCTTTTAACATTCTAAACGTGTTTTATGTTGCCCCTGCAGCTAGGGATGGGAATGGGAGGCCGAAATAATTGATTCATCCTGGCTGGCTTCGCCCCACCTGAGCTGCAGCCTGCGGAAGGGTCTCTGGGCCGTCAGGGCAGCACCCCAGTGCGTGTTCTCCTCCTACCACCCCAGGGGACGGTGGGCAGAGCTCTTGCAGTCTGGGCAGCAGCCCACCCACGGAGCAATGGTCATTTTCATGTCCTTTTTTTCTTCCTGTCGGGTGGCCATTCTGCCGCTCAGTCACTGCCTGGGACGCAGTGGGGTGAATGGAGCTTTTATTCAAGGTCGGGAAGACCTGAAAGTTCGTGGTGTGTGTGCACAGGTGTGTGTGTGTTCAATCCTTCAACCGGATAACGTGTAGTTGCTCTGGGGGGTAAATTAATCTTGTTGCACGGGTCAGAATTTAGCATCTCGGCAGCTGCTTTAGTAGACTTCTACATGGTTTTCCTAAGCGAAACTGTCAGAAGAATTTTCATCTCTGTTGCTGTGTGGTAATTACACAGACAACAAGTATGTGGCCCTGCCTTCCAAACAAGAGCCCTTTTCTTGTGAGGTTAACATCCGGAGGATGTTGTGGAAGACTTATAATTACTTCTTCATGTTCTTGATAATAAAATGACCTTTTAGCTGTTTGTAATGAATCGATCGCTTTGAATTTGTACATCTGTGGCAGTAGCGTGTAGAGGAAGTGAAAGCATGAAGGCATTTCTGCAGGGGGCAGCTGGCGTTTAGGTTTTGTTCCCAGGCCCTCGGACCATGTCCTGCGTGTTTGGACCCAAGCAGGGCTGGGCCTTGCTGTGTGAGCTGGGGACAGGATGGGACGGGACGGGAGGGGAGGGACAGGTTTACCTGAACTGTTTGCAGTAACTTCATGCAGTAACCCCGAGCCTGTGCCCACCACACCAGCTGGAGCTGACGACCTTTACATTTAGGGATATCAGTGTCTTCTCCACTGCACAGGAGACCGATGCTGCCAACCCAGAGCTGTTTCTAAAATGAAAAATGCTGAGGACTTAGAGAAAGAGAGAGCAAGTGGATGAAGGAAAGAACGCCCCCTTGAGTTTGGAGTTTGAACATCAGTAGATTTTCTCTTAATAAATAATTGGCAAGAGAACAGAGGAAGTTGAAATATGTGACATTGGGCTTGCATGTCATTCCCACTGTCCTCCCCAGGGTCCTCTTTCCGCCACTTCATTTTTCTCTTGGGTAGACAAATGTCCTATGAGAGAGAAGAGGTTGCTTGTGGCCATCAGAAGCCAGAAGTCCTCCCATTTCTTCCCTTGCCCAGCCAGTCCAGACGACTCTGTTAAAATATCTAAATGACGTCCTCTGAACTCACGACCTTTGTTACTTGCGTTGTCAAGTGGCATGCTCGATTGAAAATTCTGGGGTTATTTATTTACATTCCAGGTAAGAGCAACATGCCCGCAAATCAGGTATAAGTTGTGTCTTGCCTCCTGCTATGGATGTGTGGCATTAGGCAAAATCAGGTCGTTCTGGCTCGGTAGCCGGGTCCTCCTTTGAGGGAAAGATCTACTTTGTTCCGGTGTGGGGTGCAGTGAGGAGAGGGAAGGAGAACTTCCCAGCTCTTACAAGAGCCTTGTGTGATGTTGAAGGTGCAGGAGGCAGCTGCTTCTGACGCAGGAGCCCGAGCTCCCGGCCAGTTTACCTCCCTTTCTGCTCCATGTGTCAGAGGAAGAGCAGCCACTCAACGTGAAGGTCAGCAAGGTCGCCAAACCACAGACTGCTCGGTGGCGATTTGATGAAAAACCATTGACTACAAAGCCGAGACCCCTCAGCCCTGCAGCTGATGGGATGGAATAATTCACAGTGGGCTGAATAATGTGTCCAAAGGAGAGCCTGGGTCCAAGTCAGAGGCTTGAACAGTGCCCAGTGATCCCATTTTGAGGGACAGTTTGATCCAGTAGCTGGGGAGAGGGAGAGGGACAAATGAGGTAATAGGCTTCCAGCTTGGGGTAGAAGAGTCGCATCGTTAAGAATGAAAATGGAAGAAGAAGATTGGGTTTTGCAAACAAGGTCACTCACCCCGTTTGGAACATCTTGAGTTTGAGATCCCTGTGGGGTCATTCATTCTGGAGCCCTCTGGAAGGTCTGAGAAATACCTGCGTCTGTAGCTAGAGAGAACATCTGGGTGTAGATTTGGCATCATGAATGGAAACCATGGCAAAGAGAAAGGTTTTACAAGAAGAAGACAGAAAGGGGAAGGTGATCACCAGGGGATTCCTGAGGGGCACAGACACCTTGGAAGTAGTGAGGGCTGACCGGAAGAGGAAGGAGAGAGTGTGGGCAGAAAGGTTCCCAAAGCTGGTGGGCACGGAGGGCCGGGCAGCGCGAGGATAGACTCCGTGTTTGAATTAGAAGAGGAGGAGAGGAAATTAAGGCAGCTAAGAGGAAGCAAAGGCTGGAGGCGTCTACATCCGGGCAGAAGAGAATGGAACAGGTTGAAGACGGCACACACAGGCACGACGGAGAGCCCAGGACAGAGCTGGGGAGCCTCATGGGTGCTCTCAGCCCCGCTGTAGTATGTTTTACTCGGTGTTCTTGGTTGGAACCAGTAGAACAGGCAGCACCGTGGATGGCCTGGTCTATGAGGCCAGGAGCGACTCACACTCTCCTCACACTGCCTTTTCCACCTCCTGGGTTTGCTTAATTAAGCATGCGCATCCTCCCTGCCCTCCTCTGTTCTTAAGAAGATCTTTGAGAATCAGACATTGAGTCAACAGTCGGGAGGGCTCTCACTGCTGGAGGGTTCTCAGCTCCCACACCTGTGGCGTGTGTGTAAATCCTGGGGCCATCCTGATGTGGGTGGCGGCTGTGTCGTTCCACTTTGAGCACCTCTCACTTCTGCCTGTAAGCCCAGCACGTGGACTTTTACTTTTTTCTTTTAATTCATCCCTTCAATGTAAGTTGGCCTCCAGCTATCCTGAACAGCTGGTTTGAAGATATTAGCCAGGTTGGTTGTTGAAAATCATGTTTTAATTGTCTCTGGGAGATTCTTTTCTCATCAGTGGGTAAATGAGCAGATATGCACCAGCAGAGTGGTTGGGCGTGTAGACTCAAACTCGACTAGCTGCGCTCCCTGCGTGTTCACACCTTAGAACGGTTAGTTTCTTTATGCCTCAGTTTCCTTAGCTGTGAGGTGAGGGTGATAATGGTGTCTGTCTCAGGAGGTTGCTATGGGGATTAAATGGGTTAAAGCTTATAATGTGCTCAGCTCGGGTCTGGTACATGGACAGCACTCAGTAAGTACTCACTGCCGTTATTGTTACTATATTTCTCTCTGTTGTTTAAGCCCCTGAATAATCAGCATTGTCTGGGTACCTATTCATATAACCACAGCTATAGGATAGGATCCGTTTCATGTGCAGGTTACTAGAAGTGACCTCCATGCTGATCTAGTGATGCTAAAATCACCCAAATGTGGGTGGAAAAGAATTAATACAAAATAAGACTAATTGAAAAGGATCAGAAATTGGTTCTTCCCTGTCTCTTTAGAAGCATAAATGGAATTGTTTGTCTGCAGGACAAATTGGGGTGATTTCAGAGCCTCCTCCCAACGCTAACATTCTGTGACCCCATGAGAAGTTCGGGGGATGTCCGGGGAGGGGTACAAATAGGCAACTGGAAAGGAAGCGATGGGTTGGTATTTGCTTCCAGAGCCGGGCACCTTCCTTCTGGTCAGGTTGTCACTGCTAACACTGTGCGTTTCTGACCCTTGCCTTCGCTGCAGGGAAGGCCGCTCAAATGCCCACATCAGAGGAGATTACCAAAGAATCGGCGACATCATGCTGAAGAACATTCAGGGCATGAAGGTGAGCTGCCTGGGACTGGGGTGGGCAAGTTCACTGGGGAAAACCACGCGGGGGTGCCGGGGCGTTCCTCTGGTCCCCAGTGTCACTGTCCACACCTAGCGCAGGTCAGCAGGGGGTGGCCGTTTGGTGGTAAAACTTCCAGCCTTTCTGGATAATTTTATTTTCAAGCATAAAGGAAAATCCAATCACTTTGGGGAAAACACTTCTGGTAGTTTTTTGTTTCAGAAGCTCTGCACTATACCCCAAACAGGTATTTTCTGGGAATAGATCATTCAGAAACTTTAAAAAGAAAAAAAAAGTGTAGACATAACATTATTTGGTTGACCAGTCCATTGTTTTGGCTTCTTCTAAGCATGACAAAAATGCTGGATTCGGAGCTCTGTAGGAATTCCAGTAAATTCTACCACTTTAAATCAGCATACAAAGCAAATATATTTTTAACCATCCAGCAATATCTACGAAGATATAACAGTGAAAGTATAACCAAAGAAGTCAATAAATATTAAGCCAATACTCTATTGCAGTTTTGAAATCTGCCCCATGTCTTATAGCTGAAATTTGTCTTTTTGTTTTCAATTTATTATTAATAATTCCTTTAATGTCGAAAATTTTAGTTCACGCAGTTTACCCTTTGAATACATCCATATTTGCATTTTAAAGCAATCTTCCTATATGTCAACTGCCCAGAGCCTAATAACCTTAAAACCTAACACTGCCCGGAGCCAGAGGAGGCAGGTGCTTATACGGACCCTGTTCCAATCTGTCCATCCATCTGTCCATCCCTCCAGGCAGCACTAACTGAGCACCTCTACATGTGAGACACTCATAGAATAAAAGTTACTGTTGGGGTTTGAATTAATTTCCATGAATCTGGCTAAGTGAGTTTAGAGCTATTTTTCCCCTTAGAGGGATATATCTCATGAGGTAGAGACGTGGGAGGATGGCGGGTGTGGAGTGGCACAGAAAAGATAGGATCAGAGGCCACTCGAGAGATTTCCTGTCAGTCTCTTTCTCTTAACAAAGATCAAGGTATTATTTACCTGAGTTATTGTTCACCTTTTCACTGTGTTCAAAAAGCAACATTCCGCAATTTCACACGATAGCAGAGAGAGGCTGTGGAAGAGATCAGGATTGCAGAATGCTCTGCAAAAAGAAAAGCGAGAACTGTCCAAGATATTCCACAACTGCGGTATTTTTAATGGCGTAAGCTAAGAGAAATGCACAAAACTCAGGTGGAACAATAACTGACATCTTTTATTTTCTTTGTTTTTTCGCCCTGGGTAGAGTACTGTGGCCTCAAACTCTGGGCTCAAGCTATCCTCCTGCCTCAGCCTCCCGAGTAGCTGGGACTACAGGCGCACGCCACCATGCCTGGCTAATTTTTCTATTTTTAGTAGAGGTCTCTTGCTCAGGCTGGTCTCGAACTCTTGAGCTCAAACAATCCTCCTTCCTCGGCCTCCCAGGGTGCTAGGATTTTAGATGTGAGCCTGAACTGGCATCTTTTCAACTTTCCATGGTAGTTTTAAAAATTAATATATTTTATTTTTTAGAGTAGTTTTAGGTTTAGAGAAAAATCGAGCCAAAAGAGAGCCCCCACATCCTTCCCCCCAGCCCCACTCGCAGTTTCCGCTCTTATTAGCAGTTTGCATTGGTGTGATACATTTGCTAAAATCGATGAACCTATATTGATACATTATGATTAACCAAAGCCCATAGCTGACATGGGCCCATTCTTGGTGGTGGTCATTCTATGGGCACTGACAGATGTATAATGACGTGGATCCCCCATGACAGTGCCATACTGAACAGTCTCGCTGCCCTAACCCGTCTCTGTGCTCCACCTGCTCTGCCCCCCAAATCCCTGGCACCCACTGATCTTATCTGTCTCCATAGTATAGCCTTTTCCAGAATGTCATATAGCTAGAATCATACAGGATGCACAGGATGCAGCCTTTTTAAATTGGCTGCTTGCACTTTAGATAAATGTGCTTTTCTCTCTCTTCTGTAGCACCATGTTGTTGCTGCTATCCCTTCCCGGTATTTTCTTCTCTTCTCACGCTCTGTGCTTTCTCTCAGGCCATCCTGGTTTCTCACCTTCTCTCACCCTGTTCCCTTATCTGAGATCATGAGCCTGCCCAGGGGACAGCCCCCTTCTAGGAGGCCTGGACTCTGCCACGGGCCTCTGGGGACAGCAGCGGAGACCTGCCAGGCTCATTCCCGCCCCGCAGGGACCGTCCCCAGCATGCTGCTATTTACCAGCTCTCCTTTGTCCCCTTCTCCAGCTTGCGTGGCAGCTCCCAGCCCTGCTTTCCCGGGGAGAGCTGACGTTCCGCCCTCCTCTCCCTTAACCTAGCGCAGAAGACCCCCTAAAAATATACCTGATTTCTGCTCCTCGCAGACTCTCCGCAGTCTGGTGAGCTGGCATTTCTGCCTGCAGCCAGCTTCCTCAGCCTGCTGGCATCTCAGTATTATGCCTCTGCCATGGGCATTTATAGCATGGAGCTCTGTGCAAGCAAAATAAAAATAGATGGAGAGGCTGAAAGCCACTGGCAGCCTTTTAGAGAAATTAGTTGGGTTGTTTTTATTGTGGTGGTTGTTGGTTTTTGTTTTTATAAAGCGTGAAGGGGAATGACAGAAGGTTCTAGAAATGTGGAAGTCCAGGTTAGCACTGTTGTCCAAAATGCATAGGATGCTCTCCGGCTTACAGTGTCTTTCCTGCCCCACTCCCGACCCGTGCGCTTACCTTCGTGTGCAGGTGCTGAGCGGGGCCTGCGCCAGAGCCTCCCGCCTGGCTGGCTGTTGCCAGGCTCTGCACACGGGAGGGAGGGAACAGGACCCAGGGGGCTTGACTGGGCCTTTGGCGCCCACCTGAGAGTCAGAGTGACCCAAATCGTGATCTCTGGCCCGTGCTATGAACTTCCACCTGCACACATCCACCTGCATGCACAAAAGCACCTGAAAATCAGTGCTAAGAGAGGAGTTCCCAGCCTTTCGTCTGACCCTCCCCTGCCATCCACGCGGGAACTTCACTCCTTCCTGAACCTTCCATCTTCCCCTCCGCCCCCCGCTTTCTTCCAACACTCGTAGCAATTTTCTTCTCGTGGGTGTCAGTTTTCGCTCAGTTTCTCTCTGCTGGACAGCCAGGCCTGCCTCCTGGTGAGTGCCCTGCTGCCCTAAGACCCGGCCTCCCAACCTACTGTTTATGTCATGGCCAGAGTCATCCTTTGCACAACATAAAACTGACTCTGCCCCAAACCCTGCTGCTTTCTCTGTGCTTTGGAGAATGCAGCCCAAACGCTAAACCTGAGGAAGAAAAGCCTTCCCACCCTGGTCCTCGGCGATCTAGACCCCTTCTCCCCACCCTCCACCTTCTCTGCGTTCCAGCCCCTGTGCACCCATGTGTCCTCCCAAGACCCCCACCTTGGCTGGGGTGCAGGCATTGCTTCATTTGCTCATTAGTACAACAGGCAAGACATTTATTGGGCACCTACTATGTACTCTAGGCCCCAAGGATGCAGTGACATTGTGATGCCCTCTCTCACAACGAAATGGGGGACTACGTGTATGATAGCATTGCACAGAGCTACACACATACACGCACACACACAGGTGAGGGTGTTTAACTAGTGTAATCCAAATACGTCTGTGAGCTGTACCAGTGCCAGCTTCCTACTGTGATATACTCTAGTCACGTGGGTGTCACCATGAGGAGAAGTGGATTAGGAGTACACGGTCCTGCCCTATACATTTCTTTGCAACTTCCTATGAATCTCTATTTCAAAATGGAAAGTCAGAAAATAAACCCCGCAGGGGAGGCCATGTGCTGGGGGAGGGGCCGTGGGCCCTGAGCAGGAGGCACGGTGTGCAGAGGCTCTGGGCGAGAAAGCCTGGCACCTTTAAGTGCGAGTTGGTCAGTGGGTGGCCTGGGGTGACAGCAAGAGTTGACACTGGAGAGGTGGGAGGGATCCCGTGCTGAGCGCTGTCTGTTGAGTGGCATTTTAGAAAGTTCACTTTGGTGGCCTGTCTCACAATAAGGTGGAGGGACATGGTGCTGGACAGTGCCGGGCTGAAACAGGGACAGTGACTGCAGGGACCAGGCTGACGTTTGTAGGAGGGGTAACTGGTAGCACTTGGAGCAGGGTTCAAAGACGGACAGACTCTGGAACATTCCTCAGGGTTTTTCTGTCCCGAGAAGCTGGCTGGTGGTGTCATTGATCCTGAAGTTAGAGAATAAGCAGCGGCCCCAGCAGAGGCGGGAGGGGTGGGCGTGTGTTTGGACACATTGCATTTCCAGCTCTTCACAGCGTGGAAGTGACGTTTCAGTCCACTGAAACCGGACCGTAGTCTGGACGGGAAGTCCGGGTTGGGCGCTACCAGCACAGAGAGTGAGCCTGGAAGACAGCCGCTGCTGTCGCAGCCTGGGGCGTCCCTGGCCCCCTCCCCTCGACTGTCTGGAAGTGTCCTTCCCTTGGACCAAGTCCTCTGGTGCCTGGTCTGTTGCACCCTGACCGCGGTGCAGCTGACTGTGTCCAGCCTCATCCCAGCCCCTGGACCTAGCCAAGTAGGTGGCCTACGGTAGGCACTTACTTACCGTCTGAGCAAATGGGATGAGTGAAATAGAAATGTATTTTTAAAACTAATGCTTATTGAATGGCCCTGGTCTATTTCGGGTCTTATGACATTTAGGAGAAAACCGCAGGCACCCCCCCACCCCACCAAAGGAGCCCTGTTCGTGTTTCCCCTGGGTTTTGCCAGTCTGTTTTCAAAGAACATCCCTCTGATGTTACGTACACAGCTCAGAGATTTTATAGTCCGTGTGCATTATAAAGTGCTCAACACCTTAACAGAGGTTTTTATTTCATCCTGAGAACTTAATTGAATAATGAAGCAAATAGTGAAGTATGAAAAACATGAAATTTAAGGAAATTAAACGTGATGAAATCACGGGAGCGGAGGTGCGCTTCGATTCTGCAGTCAGACGCACAGGTCAGCGGCAGGCCGCCCCACACCTCCCTTCCCTGTCGCCCCGCAGCACCTGGCCACTCACCTGTGGCAGCACAGCGAGGCGCTGGAGGCGCTGGAGAACGGCATCAAGGGCTCCCGGCGGCTGGAGAGCTTGTGCAGGGACTTCGAGCTGCAGAAGGTGTGCTACCTGCCGCTCAACACCTTCCTGCTCCGCCCGTTGCACCGGCTCATGCACTACAAGCAGGTCCTCGAGCGGCTGTGCAAGCACCACCCGCCCAGCCACGCCGACTTCAGGGACTGCCGAGGTGAGCGCCCGGTGCCCGGGTCGCCTGCTGTGGCTGGGGCAGGTCTCCTGGGGCAGGAGGGGGATGGGGGTGCAGCGTGTCTGCTGATAGCGCGTCCCCAGGCGTTCATAATCCTGATCTGGTGCTTTCTGTTGCATCTTGATCTTCCCGCAAAGAAGGTGCTAATGATCTTTTATAACGCTCTTCTCCTTCCCTCTCTGCACGCATTTGCTGCTTTGGTCCTGGGTGGTTTAGTGCAGAGAACCCTAGAGAAGTTCCACTCACAGTCGGCCCCCTTCTAGGAAGCTGTCCTCGGCCTACATGGTTGAAACTCATCGCTGCCCCCTCAGGTGGGCCACGGAAAATGGCGTGTAACAGGTCCCAGTGCTCGCTGCTGCTGGGCGTCGGGAACGTGCCAGTCGCCATGATAAGCATTTTTCCTGGGTTAACTCTCAGCCTTCACCAGCCTGGGGCATGGGGAGCTGCTTTTATGTACGGGGACTACTGACACCAGAGAGGGTATGGCCCGCCCAGAGTCACAAGCTGGGAAGAAAATGATCTGGAACCTCAATCTAGAACCCGTGGTAGCGGCCATCCTACCCTGCTGTCTCATGGTGATGTTCGTTACTCACTCTCACCTGCTCAGCCCCTGGCCAGGTAATGTGCCAGGCATTCTGCCAGCACTCACAAAGGTCAGAGCTGGCATTTCAGACCATGCTTTTCCCACTGTGCCACACATCCTCTTTTTGAACCAAAGTCCTTCTGTCTCATGTTATCCGTGGTCTGTTGGTGTCTGCACTGCCTGGCCAGCCCGTAAGCCCCTCGAGGGCCAGGGCTGCACACACAGCAGCCCTTCGCAGGTGGCTCCTGAGCAGATTACACAGATCTGCACGGCCACGAGCAGGTCAAGGCCCTGATCTCTGGCCTGAAGTGTCAGAAACACCTCCCAACTCTTCGGCACTGGTGTCATCTTTTTATTTATTTATTTATTTATTTTTGAGACAGAGTCTCACTCTGTTGCCCAGGCTAGAATGAGTGCCGTGGCGTCAGCTTAGCTCACAGCAACCTCAAACTCCTGGGCTCAAGCAATCCTTCTGCCTCAGCCTCCCAAGTAGCTGGGACTACAGGCATGCGCCACCATGCCCGGCTG